>JAIPRK010000208.1:242010-296196 GCA_025469195.1 Chaitophorus viminalis
ATATATATATATATATATTATATATATATATATATTATATATATTAACTATATTGCAAATCTACAGTATAACTATATTACTTATAATCTACATAATAAGTGTGTTGTTTACTTTAAACAATTTTACAAGACATCCTGAGCAAGCTTGAAATGTAATTCTTTGCAAACCCTGCCGGTTTTTCTTGAATTAACAGTGCTGAAATGGGTAAATTATAATTTCTTTCTCCCTTCATCCATTTTATGATAGCTTGCTCAATACTTGGAACACTAGATTCTTTAAATCTCTTCCACCGTGGTTAACTGGGTGCTTCTTAAACTGTTTTAAGAATTTTGTCTTTATTCTTAAACATTGTCGATAACTTAATCTAGAAATATTGTTCAATTTTTTATTTATGATCACCGCCACAATTACAGTCATTTTAGCCCTATTATTTATTTGATTTCAAATTGTAATCAAATTAAAGATTTTCATTTTTTTTATAATGATTTTAATTATTTGAAATCAAATATGTTAAATTAGTTTTTTTATGTTCACGTAAATTTCTGTATTAGAAATTAAGTCTATCATATGCATAATTAATTTACTGTACTATTTGACTTCGGGACGTTAAATATTTATTATTGTATAGTAGATTACTAGCGAAAATACCGAATTAACTCGCGATGTATTTTTTTGCGTTTCCCTCCTCTTTTAACTTCTTCAGTCATTTTTATTTTATCAACAATAGTTAGACTTTAAGATACGTTTTTCCATCTTGATTTCATCAAATCATAATATTAACTGAATAATTGCAGTATCAGCATCACATTAAATATCGATCTTCCAAAATATTTATCGATTATTATTTTTAGCGGATAAATGTCAATGTCGAATGTCAATGTGTTGAATGACTTTTAAGCATTAAATAAAGACTAGATTGATAAAATCAATTTGTTTTTGATTACCACTATTTTTATTTATGAACATACTCTAATTTATTATTTTCGGGACTGTATGTCAAATAATTCGTGTTATAAATCAACTCCGACGATTTCCACCTTGATTTTAACTTATCCAGAAATTCGACTTTTCTATGTTGTTTATTTATTTAGTCAAATATACGGACATAAGTATTATTATAGTTTTAATGCATATACAGGAAAACTTAAAAATTAGTATACAAAAATAACAAAATATAATATTTTAACATAACTATTACCTAGAATTTTCAAGGGAGTAGAATTCATGAATGAGCCACAAGTGCGCTTAATAAAACCCAAATTACGCATAGCTTTATTCTTAATCATTTCTGTGTGTGTAAAAAAATTTAATTTAGAATCAAAAATAATGTCTAAATCCTTAAACTGAGATACAAGCTCGATATTTGAATCAGAAATCGAAGAATGATATTTAATTGGGTTTTTTATTAAATAAAAGTGCATTAATTTACATTTATTAACATTCAAATATAAGTGATTATAACCTAACATAACTTATTATACCATGAAAGTAATTAAGTGATTTTAAATTAATAGCATCTTGTTCAGTTTTAATTACTTTTATTAATTTAGCATCATCAGCAAACATAAGTATATTAGAATTCGTTATAACATTTGGGAAGTCATTAATAAAAATATTTAAGAGAATTATAGATTTTAGATAGGTCACATTGAGGAAGATCAGAAGCAACTGTGAAATGCATAGATTTAAAATTGAGGTAGTTAACAATTTGGAAACGTTCTGAGAAAAAATATTGGAACCAGTTGAGAAGGGATCCAGAGAACCCTAATGACTGTAATTTTTATAAAAGAATAGAATGATTAACTTGATCAAAGGCTTTAGAAAAATCTATGTAGATTATACCAGCTTGTGCGTGAGATTCAAACAAGTGAAGTATCATGTTTTTTGCTATGGCCAAATTATTGCAAGCAGAACGTTTTGACATAAAACCAAATTGATTATTAACAAGAAATGAGGAGCAACAATTTTTCAGTTTTGGTGAAATTAAATAGGAAAATAATTTTGGGATAAATGATAATTTAGAGGTCGGACAATAATTTGAAATTAGTGAATGATTACCTTTTCTTTAAATAGATAAAATAAATTACGTCTTTCAAAGAGAAGGAAAGATACCTTTACTGAAGGATAGATTAAATATATTGGTTAATACTGGTGTTAGGATAAATCTACAGTTATAGAGAAAAATAGTAGGTATGCCATGTGAACCAGTAGTTGAACTTAATTTCAGGTTAGAAATCGTATTAAAAACATAAACATCTAGTTTGGTAAGAGAAATATAATTTAAATTAATAGTAGAATTGAAATCAGAGTTATCTAAAATTAAACAAAGGGAATTAAATGGTTAAGAAGGATGACAATAGGCATCCGAGAAGTACTTACCGTAAAGCTCAACAATATCAGAACCGTTATCGGTAATAGTTGTGTCCAAGGAAAGGTAACGAAGTAGAGCCTCATTGCCAGTTAAATTATTAATAAATTTCCAGAAATATTTTGGATTCTTTTTAATTGAGTACTGCACTGTATTAATATAATTTTTATGATCTGATTTAGCTTTTATTTTGCATTTAGCTCTTAAACGGGATAGAATTTAATATAATAATCAGAGACGTTATTGGATTGTTTATAGACGAAATGAGCAATTTTTTTGTCTTTTAATAATGGTTTTAGTGAATTAGAGTACCAAACTGGGTATGAATTATTGTTTATACGTTTCATAGGAACAATATTATTAATTGTTTCATATAAAATATGATAAAATTGGTCAACTGATTCATCGACATTATAGGATTTTAATTTAATAGCAGAAAGTGAGTCGCCAATAAATTTAACGATTTTGACATAATCACAATTATTAAAGTCTTAAGTTAAATCATGTACGGTTGTTAAGATTTCATAATGATCACAATTCAATGATATATTAAGAGCCGAATGGTGTATATCTGATATCAATTGGTATTAATGGGTCTGGGTCTTTAGAGACGGTTATGTGACCATTAGATAAGACTAAATCAAGAATAACATTATTGAGGTTACGCACTAATTGAATTGATTAAAATTATAATATGATAACATGCTAAATGTAAGAATCGGTTTGAGAATTACACATTGATGGCAAATAATAAAGCGACCAATCTAACGAGAGAAAATGAAAATCACTTAATATAATACATTTGGCTTTGAGATTAGACACTTAAGTTTGTTATTAAGGAATTATTACTAATTATTATTATAGGAAAAATTGTTCATGAAGTGTAAAAGACGAAGTAGGTGGGATGTAAACGCAGCATGTATTAAACACATTAAATCCCAGTTAAATTTGAAAAAAGACATGTTCAATACATTTAATAGTGACTTTTAACATTTTACTATTAAAATGAGGTCTAACAACAACTAAAACTCCGCCGCCGCGTTTATAAACACTATTTAAAAAGGATCTGTCACAGCAACAAATTATATAATTATTACAATTCAGTTCGAAGTTTGATATAGAAAGGGAAAGCCAGGTTTCAGATTAAGTTATTATATCAAAAAAGACGCATTTAGAGAGGGTATAAGAATGTTTAGCTTTGGAATTAAACTTCTGGCATTTTAGTAAGTAATACAATTGTAAGGTAGTGATTTTCATTAATTTTTTTGGCCGGCAACGGTGGAGGCTACTGATGAAGTGCCTTTATGGTATTTGATTGATAAATTAGCCTCACCATTAGAACGTCGATCATTCAGATCTTGACGCAGATTTTAAAAGTATTCATCACGTTGTTTCGGAATTATATTACTGGTAATTCTTACATCTTTGAATGATTGGTCAGATTTCAAGTGTCCGGACGAACCCAGGATCTTGAGAACATTGGTAACTGTATTCAAGGTTACTTTTATGGGACCGGTTTGTCCATTAGACTTTCCTATTCTGTGGATAGTAACCGGATTAATGTCAAAATTGAGTTTTTTGAAAAATTTAATTTGTAGTTGATATGTCCAAATTATTAGCGTCACTTTGGCTTTCAGGTACATTAAATAAAATAATGTTTTTAGCACGTACTTGACGATCAATAAAATCAGAAAAAGAATCTTCACTTAGAATAAATTTGCTTGTTTCAAGAGAAACGACGTTGAGTCTGAGCGGACAATTGACTACGGAGTGTAGTACTTTGATACTGAAAAGTTGAGCAGATTATTCAGATAATTTAAATTAAAACAAAATTAACTTTTCATTTTGTTTATTTACAAGAGCGATGAGCTTAGATTATCCGGAAGTTAGGGCATCAATTTTATTTAATATCAAACCAATATTTGATTCTGTAGAAGACGGAACCGGAAGAGCTGATTTAAAGTTATCAGACTTTGCTTCCTTATTCAAACAGTTTTTACAAGATCCGGTTTTTTTACGCACTTAAAATAATCCGAATCACTGTGTGAGTGGAATACAGTTCATGTGGAATATATTATTGCACATAATAGAATCAGAAAGACCACGTTTTACTGTGGTTGAACAAATAACACATTGAGTCATTACAAAATATCGGAACGTGATAAGACAGCGATAGCAACAGACGTGTACATACAACGACGGTCAACGTCTAACTTGATTATTTGTTATTTTTATTGTACATAAAAAAAACTAAATTATGTCCTCATAATTATAAATACATATCTGTAATAATAGTTTTAATTACATTACTATTCACAATAGAAATTTTAAATTGGTCATTCAAATAACCATATAAATATGGTAAAAACTAACAAATTGTAAAATATAAAAATATGTAGATAATAAAATCAAATTAAGTGCTATATTAAATAATAATCTTTAATAACATTACAGATTAAAAATAAATTTAAAATTGATCGTAATGTTTCATTACATGGTAGAAATATATTATAAAACTAAATTATGCGTTATTATTTGCAAATTACTTATTACAACTTATAAGTTGAAAAGATCAGAGGATAAAATTTTAAATTAATACTTTTTAATCATTTGGATATTTTTAAGTGTCAGCGAACCTAAATAGGATTACTTTTTGTTCGAAATGTATGTTTAGGAATACAAAAACAAAAGTTTTACTATTGTTTTTCTATTAAACATGAATTTGAATAATTTCTAAGAAATACATTACAAAATATCTTTAAAAAAAATTTCAATTTTGATTCACTTGGTTCTTATGAATGCATTTTAACGATTCATGAAGGAAATTAAATAAAAATACACGCTTCATTACAAAATCTCTGAAATAATTGATTAAGACAAAAGACAATTGTAATTTGAATTAATTTGTGTAGTAAAATATCATCTTAATTGTTTTAGCTCCAGAACCTGTAGTTGCAGAAAAGGTTGAAGTTAAAAAAAACGCTTATATTCCACCAGCTCATAGAAACAATTTCCAAGGTATGCAATTCAAAATATATGATTAAATTTAATTTTAAAGAATTTGTTATAACATAAATTAAATATGATATTGTTTAATTTAGGAGGACATAGAAGTGCGCCTAGAAGTAAAACTAGTTTAGATGTTAAAGATGATGATATGTTTCCAACTCTATCAGGCAATAATGCAGTTAAAAAACCAGTAGCTCCTACAACTAGGAAGGTTGAAACTCCAGCATGGTCTAAGTATCAATGATTGCAACTTCAAATAGACATGCACATAAATATTAACATGCTAAAACAAAATAAATACAAAATTTTTTATTTAAATTATTATTTAGAAAATGTTCATAAAGTATTTTTCAATTTTTCCATACTGATAATCTCATTTTGTTGTGGAAATATGTTTTTCGTTCATTGGTCATAAATATTAATTGAAATTAAAACTGTGATCAAATTTCTATAAATATCATGATATTTTTAAATGAAATACTATTTTGTTAATTTCATTGGTTATGACTACAAGTTGTAGATTGTATAACAATCAAAAATATTTCTGAAATCCTAAAACATATTTCCTTAGGTTCTTTTTATCATATTTTTAAGTTGGACGAATTTAGAAAAAAATGTAACTCATATTATTCATGTACCTTATAAGAATCTTTTCATGCACATTCATTCAGAATGTCTTAATATAAATAATGTTAATAATATACAATGCTATGTAAAATATATCTTAATTATCTACTTCAAGTGCCTAAAATGTTATGATTATAAACTGTGTATCTTTAAAGACATGAAAATATACTTTAGTTAAAAATTTTAAATTTATTAATATATTGTAAACAATCCTAGATAGTAAATGTATTTTTAAAAGAAAACATCTCAATTGAAAAATTTAAAAAAAAAAACTTGAATTTTAATGTTACTTATAAGTTACTGTAATTAAGATCAATTGATCTTCAGCTCCAATTGAAGCTAAGCTTCTCCTTTAGTCCCTGATATTCACATAAGTAATTATTCTGTGTTCAGCAATGTAGCACATCATGCTCCTACACCTATTTAATCGAGCATAGTATATATTTGGGGAAAAAAATGTCCTCAAATCTAAATTTAACTTTATATGAAAATGATATCAATGAAGAAATCAGGAGACTTAACACTTCATAGAATAAATGTAAGGAATACATTTATTGTATCATAATAAATTAATTAATTAAAGGTTTATATTGGATAACAAAGATAGGTAAAGTCTGTATAATATAATTGCATATGGTTAATATATATACATACTGCAATAGTTTCATATCTATTTATAGAAACAACTTAATTGCTCACTCACCTTCCGTAATAAAATATAGATTCTAACACTTATAATAGATATTATATTATAACATTGCAGAAACCTGACTCTTTTATATTTATTATAAATCTAAATCTACATATATTGGTTTATATTTTATTATAAGGTAATAAAAGATAAGGTATTCGATTAATAATCCTATAAATCGTTCCATTACAACAGATATAAGTAAATCGCATTGAGTAAAGTACAAAACCAGAATGTAATAAAGACAACAAAATTAGTGCGTCTCTATTGTGTTGCAGTACACCTAAGACACTAATTCAGTCACGACGTTGCCAGTTTTGTTTAAATTTACAAAACGCTACCTCAGCTCATTTGTTACATTATAGCTATTAAATCACGTTTTACTTATTTCGTTAATTACCTAGTTATTTAATAAATTAATTAATTCAGGATTTAACACCTTCACTGCAACATATACAATAACTTAAAAAGCTTGTAAGAAACTATTTGTCATTCATTTTTAAGGTTTAAATCTAATTTGATATGATTGGATTTGACATTTCTACAAGATCATTATTTATATAAATGTTGATGAAAAGTTATTAAATATGGTTCAAAACCGATAAAGGTACCTACTGGCATTCTTACTTAATTTTCTTAAAAATAATAACAAGTTTATTAGTGCGTCAAATTATCAAAACTTATGAAATCAATCTATTTTTTTTTTTTTTAATCAAGTCGCACATTTGATAGCTTATTCATCCTTTTCTCATATTTAATAAACCTTATATTTTTTATAGTCATAATTAGGGCAGAGAACTCTTGTAGCATTTGCAAATTTGTTTTGCATAGTCACAAAAATAGCAGAATACGAAACAAATACGTTTCATGCTTTCACAAAGCTAGTTTTGAAATTTTATTTTGCATAAAAATTTATATTTTGAGTCCTTTTTGTTTTTAAATCATATTTTACACTTTTATACTTTTTAAGACATATTTAACTTAAATCAATTTTTTCACAGTCACATTTTTATTTCAAACAATACAGTCAATTTTGTTTGGATAAAAATGTATTTCTGTTTTATTTTTGTTTTACAATATGGTTTTTGCCTATCCGCGGACACATTTTTTCTAGAAGCGCTTGCAAGGGATTGCTGATAAAACAATAATATTAATTATCTATATCTATTTTAATTAATATTTATATAACGATCTAACGTCGTACACCATACCTACGACATTTAGGTTCTAAATGCTATTTATTGTATTAATACTTAATTAAAAAAAAAAAAATGCGAAAACAATTTTTAAGTAGGTACATATTTTGGCATTTTTAAGTGCATAGGTGCTTGCATATTTAGAGCATTTTTAGAGCTACAAGTCCTCTGCTATAGTCATAATTAACCGTGAGTTTTAATAGTATTTTCACAAATTGGTTACTTAATTATGAATTTAATAATATAATCAAAAAACTTGTATTATAATATACCTATTCTGATTTAAAATTTTTTTTTTTTATTCATTTTGAATTAGTTATTAATCCATCAAATCTATAAAATATATATTATGATTCTACTGATTTTAGTAAATTTGACATTGCTATAAATAATTATAATATGTAGGATATGGCACAGTTAAAACCCGGAATCCTTCAAAACTAGTTGAGTAGCATTCACGACCCCTTTTTGTCCAAATGATTTTAATCAGTTAAAACCATAAAAACTAAACTCAAATTGAAAAGTTTAAATGAAACAATTATTTTCTATTGAAATAAATAGTAGGTACATATTAAAAATCGGGAACGTGATAGACCTGTGAGTAATCAAATCAATTATGGTAACATTAACTGGTTTTCAAATTAATTAAGGTGTTGTCTCAGTCACACAAACGTATGACATGGCAAATTTGCGTTTAGTAATTCAAATATGGTGTTTTTACTGTTTTTAGTTTAAATTTTAGTATTTTAAAGTAGATTAAGTCTTTTAAAGTATTTTAAAGTCTTAACTTTTATCAAAAACCTAGGGAAGAAGATATTCTTTTTTTTTTTTTGGTCAGTTTTTACATTATTTTAATTTTTAAACAACTGTGAAATATTACAATTTAAAAACTCATCTCATAAAATAAGCACAATATTCGTTCTTCAAATGCTTACAAAAAAAAAAAAAAATTGTGCCTATGGATTTAAATAATTTTTATATGACAATCAGAACAATTTCTGTGGGATCTTTTATTAAATTTTCAAGTATTTTGTACCACCCAAATTTTTTTATCAACGATTATAAACAAACAAAAAAGGAAAAAAATCGAATATTTCAAATACCTATAAGTAACTTAAAACTCAATATAATATTTTTCAAAAAATATGACATAAAGGAAATGTCAATTTTAACAGCTGGTAAAAATTTTAAATTTCTGCGAATTATACTTTTTGAGTTATAACAAATATATTTAAAATCGTTATTTTATGCAATTTCGTATAAATTTAAATTTCAGCCATAAAATTTTTTTCTTAAAGTCCGGTAGAATTTTTTTATAGTTTTTTGAAGAGCAACTTATGGATAACCTAATGTTAACATTTTGAACCTTAGGAAGTATAAACAGAAATTTTTTTATTAATTTTCAACTACAAAATAACTCGCAAATTATAGCGATTTTAACATATTTTATATGAATTTGAACTTTATAAAAAACATTTGATTGAAACGATTTCTAATATTATTTAGTTGCAATAAGTATAACATATAATAAACCTTGTATTAAATTTTCAAGGGTTTTCGACAGCCAACTATTTTTTATCGGTATTTCAAAAAAAAAAAAAAAAACAGAAAAATCGAAAATTTAAATTGTCTATAAATAAGTCAAAAAATTTCAAAATACTTCGAAAACGTTACCATGTATAGAATATGCTAATTTAAATATTTGGCGAAAATTCCAAGTGTATGTGGTTTTTTGTTTTTGAGTTAGAGCATTTTTTAAAAAAAAGGAGTTTGTCAAAACGTAGTTTTGCGTCAAATTTTCCTTTTTTTATCGTTTTTTTCGATGTTTTTAGAAAGTTTTTTTAGTACCATCTACGATCTACATTCACTTTCCTTTAAGAAAAGTTGCTGTTTAAGGTGGCTCTAGCCCGTCATAAATACATGAAAAAAAGACCAATATATCATTTTTACTGCCCCAAAACGTGATGACTCACACAAAAAAAAAACACATTGTAAAACCAATAGATTCCATCACTCCGTTCAGAATCTAAAATATAATTAAATTTTTATCTATCTCCAATTCAATTTCAAATCATGGACTGGACAATCAAACATTTTCTTACTTCATTGTTAACATAGAAAATATGAGGAATTATTAACTTATACGTATTTAATAACAATTTAATAGATTATATTTGAATATTTGATAATGATATGAGACATCAGGCTATAACTTAATTACCTAAATCTATTAAAGATAAAGCCAAAATTTTTAAGTATAAAATATCATAGGTTTTCGGTATGATTAGTACCAATATATATATATATGTATATATTGTAAAAAATACCTTCTTGGTTATTCTTACATTAATTTCAGGAGTGGTCATTAAGTACATAGAACACATACGAACATCCATATATATAAGCCGTATGTACTTCAAATTATAAATTATATAAAGCTCGTACAATATAATTACACATCGATACTTGTACATAATAATAATTCAAAATTTTCATTTGATAATTAATACTTCAAAAAATAGTTGAAAAATTCTATTTCAACTTTTGGAATTATTTATTTAATATTTTACTGCACTACTTGTAACTATCTACTTACTATTAACCACTATAGATAATCTACCGTGCTATTGACCAATACTTTGCATCCAAAAAGTAAGTAGTTGGTACCCAAGTCATAAAACCGTTCTGTACAACTCACTCAACTTTAAGTTCTAAACATATCCTGCTCCTGCACTGGAAAGCCATTCACAAGTTGACGCTTTATTCACGGATATCTCTAAAGCCTTTAAGCAGCTAGATCATATAGTTCTTATTGACGTTCTATATAAATTAGGATTTGTGAACTTCTGCTATCTAGGTTCAAATCCTACTTTAGCCATCAGAACGCAATGGGTAACATTTCTGGATTCTCAGTCAGCTCAGTCACTTATTTTTTTTTTTTTTTGCTTTGTATAACGACTATAACGCATATTATATTGACGTTTTTTGGTCTTTACTGTCTTACTGACGTTGTTAAATTATTTTTACAAATGAAATCTGAAGATAATTGTTACTGCATGCAAAGTGATCTCAATAACTTGGATACCCTTGGACTATCACTAAATATTAACAAAGGTCATGTGATGTCTTACTAAACATCAGTTTCCCATACTTTTCGAATACCCTTTAAATGAACACTTTCTAATAATAGTGGCTATTAATTAATCAGGGTATCTTTTTTACCTCCAACTTAGATTACTATCCCCAAATTGAGTACCTGCAAGGCTCATAAAAATCTAGAATTTATTAAGCGAATCTCCATGGATTTCAAAATATCATGCATACTCCTTAAAAGGTCTTTATACCGTGGGCTCTTAACTACCCCATTCACCGTAAGATGCTTCCAGCAAACGAAAACCTTTCTACCTTATTAGACCTCAATTTTGTTGTAACTAATCCATTTTACATTTATGTATATCTAGCTATAACTTGGGTAATAGCTTGCAGTACGATAAAATAAATAAATAAACTTTAACTGTAGATTACATAAAATTTTTCCTTGAACCGAAGATTACCTACTACATATTTATTATTAAGACCATATTCCAATTAATTCGCTCTCACATAGGTCAAATTAATGTAATGACTTTAAGAGATGTTTTTGCACTTAATGTGTAAAAACAAATAATTTGAGTAGATTTGCGACTGCTTTTAAATTAGTAATTAAAAGTATCTTATAAACCACCATTGCAATAAAGACCTACTATTAATATATGGACCAATAATACTATATGCATTGGTCTATAGAAGATGTAAAATAGATTTTTTTTTGACAATTCAATTTGCATATTTTTCAATATTTAGTACTATAACTTCCAAGCCCTGTTCATAACAATTTGTAAAAAGTAAAAACATAATGTGATTATCAATAATGATGATAATATTTAAACAATATTATAATAACATTTTTGTGACCAAATATGTACAAATCTAATAGAATCCTAATACCACAAAAATAAAATTTTAAAACAGAAAAATGTTAATAATTTCATGATGTATAAATTAATTTCTTATTATGTATCTACATGTATCGTCTTTCTTTTATGATTTTTTTTACATTATTTTTTTAAAAGTAGGTAAATTTAAAATACTGTTTATTTTTAATTGAGGAATATTCTATTTATGGAAACTTAGTGCAGGGATTTTGTGGACATATAATAGAAGCTATATATATAAAGAATAATGCATGAATACTTTTTAAATCAAAAATTTATTTATTTAAGATATTTTTATAGTGTTCTTAATAACAATTTCATAATTATTAATTCTCATTATATTCCATCATAAAGAATGATATTGTAACCATGTAATTTCGTACATTTAGTGTACAAATACTGCTAAAGACCTAAAGTGAATAAAAAAATAAATAAACATAATTGAAAAAAATGGATATTGCTAGTATGATGCCTCTATTCCGTTCCTCGCGTATATTCCCGTTGGCTGTAGACAATTATTCAAAAAAGTTACCTATACGAATATCACTGTCTCTAAATTCTCCCCTAACATAATCTCTCGATATAGACAATGCAGTCTCTAAGTCTTAGTGAACAAAATCGATCCAATATTCAGAACCCAGTTCTTCCTTCTTCTCGCCTACCGCAAGCAATAATAAATCAAAATCCCACATCTAGCTTCCTTCAAACTCAGTCAATCTTACAAAAGTGTAGCGCAGTGGCGGTATGACCGTGGTTTTTTGGGACAAGTGTCCCAGACAAAAAATTGGTGGGTGGGTGGGTGGGAGGTTGGAAAATGTCAAAGCTGGCAGGTTATATTTTTTTAATAGGAAAACACAGATAAGATGGTAGGTACTCAGTATCGAGAGCGACGTGAGCATTCAGCATTTTGCTGGCTGCATGATGTAATAATAATTCATACATTGTTATGTATGATGCTCGTAAGAGGAAAAACATTTATTATATTTACATCCAACTTCCATAAAAATTTATAATTCAATAAACAATCTATTTTTAGATTTCAGTAGATAATATAACTATACACATGTGTACATGAAATGTATACATGTAATCGCGTATTAACTTTAGACGAAATATCTTATCGGTGTCGTTAGTAGTCAGTAGTTTTCCCAGATATATATATATCAGTGGTGGCTTTGTAGTTTTGTATCGAGTATTGATGTCTAGCGTATATATCTGTTATTAAGTCATCAGTGCATAGTGTGTACACTGTACTGTGTAGTGCTTATGCTCTTATGACATATTATATGTAAATTGTGATTTTTTTCTTTTTTCGGCGTTTTACTAAATCTGACACAATTAATTGTTTTATTAATATCACAATATGCCGGAAACCGAAAAAACTACGACGTGCGTTTGGGGTAAACAACGAGGGAAGTTGAATAATCCCAACTGGAAAAAACACATTGACAATTGTAAGGCCAGGAAATCTAAGTCTTATTGACAATCCATAACTTCTTTTTTCCCGGCTCCAAAAAAAGCTCGAGTTGACACCGATGACCAAAATAAAGTTGCAAATAAATATATTTTACCATCCAATTCAACTATAAGTAAGTTCATTACTATTTATTTGAAACAAACCTTAATATTCTGGTTTAAAAAAAAAAATAATTTTGTGAATTCAACATTAAGTTTTTAATTTAATATGCCAATATGTACCTAAGATATTATTTAAATTATAAAGTTTAAACACGCGTTTGTTATTCATTATTTTTCTGTTGTATTAATTAAGTATTAAATATCAATCAATAAAACAACTTAAAAGAACAATAACAATTTTTTTAGGCAATGGTACTGATATGATTGGTGACAGTGCCCCTGTTATATTAAAAGATACCGTATTTATGGACACCAATGATCAAAATAATGTTGTAAATAAAGATATTATACCATCCAGTTCAACTATATGTAAGTAAAATATTACTTATTTGAAACAAACTCTTATATTCCGGTTTTAAAAATAAATTTGTTGTGTATTCAACATTGAGCTTTTAATGCAATATGTTCCTAATATATTATTTAAACATAAGTTTTGTTTTGTATTATTGTTTAGTTGTATTGATTATATATTAAATATCAATCAACAAAACAGCTTAAAAGAATAATAACAATTTTTTTAGGCAATGGTACTGATATGATTGGTGACAGTGCCCCTGTTATATTAAAAGATACTGTATTTATAGATATCAATGATCAAAATAGTGTTGTAAATGAAGTTATTATACCACCTACTTCATCTATATGTAAGTATATATATATGCAATATTTAGGTATTAGGTACCTACCTAAGATATTATTTAAAATATTAAAGTAATGCCATATTTAATTAATTGATTTTTTTTTTGTTTTTAATTTATAATACTCTTAAATAATGGACTACCTAGTGTTAACTTTTTTTTGTATCTGAAAAAATAATGAATTTTAATTATTTAGGTTTTGATTTATTTCCTAATGACCCAGGAAATTTTCCAGAAGTTGTGTCAAATGAAATGTTAAACCATTTAATGCAATATGGACCATGTCAACCATCTTCTTGGGAACTTCCTGGAAAATGTTTTCCATCTTCAAAATATTCCTTAGGAGTTTCTAAAAAATTTCATCATTCATATTATAACAACGTATTACCAAACGGTTCATTTATTAAACGTGCTTGGCTCTCTTATTCCCCATCAACTAACAGAGTGTACTATTTATCTTGCAAGCTATTTGGGCTTCCTAAAGCTAAAAAAATACTAATAGCTCAAAAAGGGTTAAGTTATTGGAAACATTTAAAAAGAGACCTAGAAACTCACGCATATACTAGTGAACATCTACAATCTGAAATAAGTCGGGGATTATATTCCAAAAATATCAGAATAGATTCAAAACTACTTCATACCAAACATCAACAAATATCAAAAAATAGAGAAGTAGTTAGAGTTATTATAAAAGTTTTAATATTTTTGACTAGGCAAAATATTGCTTTCAGGGTTCATGATGAAACAGTAATATCCCAAAATCGAGATAATGTGAATATTGAATTTTAATATCTAGTTTTTGCTAAATTATATTCACTGTATAAAATAATTTGTCTAGGTAATTTCTTAGAACTGTTAAAAGTTGTTGGAGAATAACATGGATCACTTATGGCTCATTTAAATAAAATTTGGTCAACGGAAAGAAATCGAATTACCTTTCTATTCCATGAAAGCCAAAATACCCTTTTAAATATTTTGGGAAATCAAGTGCGTTTTTCAATAGTTAAAGAATTAAGGGATGCTGAATTGTTTATAGTAATAATAGATATTACTACCTACAGATGTTTCCAACACAGAATAATTTACTTTTGTTGTGAGATATATTCATGATGGTAAATAAAATATATTTAAAATTTTATAATAACTGTTATTCTGTTATTATAACTGTGTAAAAACTTGTCACATTTATAATTTTATTAATTTTTGTTTCAAATTAACTCTAATGTTTGTTAAAATATTGTGTAAAATATCACCTGCTATCTATAATTTATATACCTAATAATAATTTAGGTGGCAGAATAGGAAATCAAATTAATAGTTTAAATTTTTTTTAAGGTAGACCGTTCGAAAGATTATTATATTTAGAAGCAGCCACAGATGCAACGGTACTTTTTGTCATATTACCGAAAAATACCAAATTGATTGGAGAAAAGACTTGTGCGCTCAATCATATGATGGAGCTACTTCGATGCAGGGGGAGTATTCTGGATTACAAACTTTTATACAAAATGAAAACCCTAAAGCATTATATATTTGGTGTTTCGCCCATATTATGAATCTTGTTATAGTTGACACTTTGGATAAAGTAACAGATTTAAGGAACTTCTTTAGAGAACTGCAAAGTTTGGTGGCTTTTATAAGAGCTAGAAAACGAACATCGACATTCTATGAGTGTCAAAAAAAATTAAATGTTGGAGATAAAGAAAAAGATCGAATTCGTAAACCAGATTGATTTCTCATGACCGAATTATATTAGTAGTTCATGATAAATATGATGCTTTGAGGGACACTCTAATGCACGTCAGAAGATAGAGTTACATCTTCAAATGCACGCATATTTCTAAAGATTATTTCTTCATTTAATTTTATTCTGGTTTTAAAACTGGTTAGAGAAATATTTTTAATTACAATTCCTACATAATGTTATTTACAGTCTAAAAATTTAGATTTATTCAAGCTCTTCATCTAATTGATAAAACTAAGCAGCTATTAGAAGCACTACATTCAGATGAACAATTTTATGATCTTGTTAAAGATGCTAAGAAGTTTGCTATGGATAATAACTTACCAGAAATACATTTTAAGGAATCCCGCATACATCTAAGAAAGAAAATGCCAGGGGAACAAGTAAATAAGGAAAGTACTACTTCAATGTCAGAAAAGTAATACTGATAATATTGAAAATCACTATACTATGAATTATGTATATTTAATTATTTCATTATTTTGTTGTAGATTCAAAATTGACACTTACTTTATGGCTTTGGACCAAATAATATCTTCAATTACAAATAGATATGATGGAGCTCGAGAAATTTTAAAAGATCTAGCCCTTTTCTCTCCAAATTGGCTAATGGATGTTGCCAAATCTAAAAATGAATTGCCTACTGATTCATTTGATCATTTGTCACACTGGATTAAAGGTATATATTTAGAAAAAATTAAAAAAGAATATATTGTATTTAGCAAAAACATCACAGAGCTTATAAGTAGCATGACATTACCTGCCAAACTTCATTCTGATTCATCGCTAAATACAGCGGATATTATGTATTCAGATGAAGAATCTTCATCAGATGAAGAATGTGTGATTGATAAAAATACTAAAAATAATTTTACAACAGCAATATATATTATGAATCTAATTTCAAGTTATAATTTAAAATAAGCATTTCCTAATTTATATTTGGCTTATAAAGGTTTATGTACCATTCCAACAACATCAGCTTCCACAGAAACGAGTTTTTTCAAGGTATTTATTTTAGGTATATAACAATGTTAAAACTTTCACGATTGATATTTGTTAATTTTAATATATCAAGGATTATATTTATCTTGAAATTTGACAGTTAATATGTTCTGGTACTGTAAATAAATTAAAATATTAATTTATTCATCATCTCATTGAATTTTCTATTGAAATAATTCATTATTCAAATAATTTACTTCATAAATATGGTCAGTTAATTATTTTAATTGTTGTGTCTATTTAACTACTAGTTAAACCTAATGCCAACGACTGATTAAAATATAGTATAATTAACCCAAAATGTTTTTAATAATATTTAGTTTAGCTTTAAATTTGTTTTACAACCTTATAAAGTTTTTAATATGTGCTAAATATTACAGTTAAAACTAATTAAAACAAGACTCCATTCGACTATGTGCCAATCTAAATTGGAGAGTTTATTAATCCTTTCGTGTGAAAGAAATAAAGAAATTCATATAGATGAAGCAATCAATACTTTTGGAATAACATCTTTTGTTTTAAAAAAAACCTTAATGTATACTTAAATAATAAAAACTATGTATACATAATACAAATATAAATATAGATAATAATAAATATTAATTAAATATTTCTACTTCCTAAAAATTATTTTCTTTACATGTCTTAACTGATATAAAGTGTATGTCTTTTCTGAATTTCAGGGGTAGGTGGTTTGAAAAAATAATGTGTCCCACGGATTAAAATTGTTCGCGCCGCCACTGGTGTAGCATAAACTTCAATAATTTTACACATGGTTCACTTTTAAGCAATTACCATAAAATATAAAACTTATTAATAATTATTCCATCCAGTGTCTCACCACTATTAAGACCACCTGGCTAATAATAAAAAACACACTGAATACACAAAACAAAGGAATAAAATAATACAATACAGATAGAACATTGCACGAGCCGATAAGCCGTTGTCGATATCCAAACGCATAGTCAACAATAATAATACTAATAATAATAATAACGATTATGTATTATCCATTTTCATTATGATTTATATGAGCCCCTTGTCTTTGTACTGATCCATAATTTTCAGGAATTTCAGAAACATCACAATTACCTAAAATAAGTAAATATACGAGTATATTATAGAACTAAACTGTAATTTACCCTATGAACTAAAAGCCATTTTACTTTTTTAAAATTCAATCCAATAATTAAAAATTGTTCACTGATTTTATGTTTAAATAATGCCTATATCAATACAATCAAATATGTGATATAGCTTATGAAAGAAATATACCTACTTATCTTTTATGTCTTCCGTTATGTATAATGATGATATACAATGATATCAGATTTTTCGTTATTTTTTTGTAAAAGTAGTATATTTTTTCGTTTTTGTGCACCACTTTCAAATACACGTTTAGACATTTCAATTTATAAATGTTATTAAAAAAATGATAATATTTCTCAAACCATAAGTTGTTAATATTATTTAAAACCTCTTAAAAATACAAATAGATGAAATGAAAACGTTATCAGTTTTAGCAAAAAAATTTTAATTTTAGATTTTGATTTAATAGGAACCTTTGAACTGGAGGCTCGTCGTATTCATTGCACGCCTTGCACACTCAGTAGTTGCGACACTGAATTTAATCCTCTTCAATTATAATAAAAATACGAATGCAATTTGTTAATTACCTACTATATTTAAATGTTTTTTGCAGATATAGTGCTACTAATATGCTGAGTGATTTAAATAAAGATCCATAAAGGGAAATTCGAAAATTTTTGTCAGATGTCTGCTAACCTACTTTCCTACTTGATATAATATTCTGAAATCGAGTATGGAGTTTATGCTAGGGACATTAATCTATGGTAATAGCATTGATTATACAATATACTGCAGAATAATAATATATTATGTAATCAATTATTGTAATAGTCTGTGCGAATAAATTATAAAATAATACTATAATAAAGTTGCACATTTTAACAACCTGCAGTGATTCAAATACTGGCTAGTATTATTATTATTATATTATTATTCATTGTTCATTGATTAATTAACTTTCTTCGATTTATAAAGTGCTTATCTGAACAACACTTCAAATACATTTTTAATAATCAATAACAATTTATAGAAATATTTGTTTTATTCTATTATATAATCAATAAACGTTCATTATAAATTATAATTTTATTATTTTAATATTCGTTTATAATTAACAAAATTGTGGTTACTGCAGAAAACTCAAAAAGTAAGTGGAATGAAATACTCATGATACTATGTTGCCATTAAAATAATTTATAAGATTATGATAAGTTAGTACTTATTTTAGATGTCAAATTAATTTCGTTCAGAAAACGGTTTCGTAAAATGTAGATAAATCATATACATTTTCATAACCATTTAATAATAATTCTGAATACAAAATTAAAGTAACTCGGTACACGGGCGTGCTAGTGTTCCGCGCTCAAAATTCAAATATGTTTATTGCGTAGTGTAAAAACCCTAGACTGAGCAATAGATTGTAATATATATATATATATTGTTGTAGTTATCTTTGTATAGGTATTGATATATAACCTTGTATATAGATCGGAAAAGTACGGACAAACGTTTTTATTCGAAACTCAAGGCAATGCCAGTCGAAGAGCTCCGGAGAAATGTGGAAGAGTGGAATGACGACGATACGTCCCCGAATACTGTAGGCCTGTTGAAATCCAATGACAAACAACAAAAGGAGAAAGCCGTCAAGAAGTGGCACGAACAGTTGATGAACGTTGACACGATTAACATGGACCACGGACGAAACGTTTCCGACCGCCGATATGATGGTCAACCTATTTGATTGGTCTACACATAACAAATTGTTGCAGGATAACATTGAGATCAAATCTAAAGTACTGAAGAACATGCGTAGTCGAGCTGAGAACAATATACTAGATACAGCAGCTACTTACACCGACCGTGGTTATAAAGTAAAAGCGGAAGTAGCGGAAGTAGAAGAAGTAGAGGAAGAAGAAGAATCTATAGGAGAGTTGGACGAGGGAAAAAAAGAATTGGAAAAAATGGAAGAATTACTAGC
The DNA here is from genome assembly GCA_025469195.1 of Chaitophorus viminalis. Classification (NCBI taxonomy): domain Eukaryota; kingdom Metazoa; phylum Arthropoda; class Insecta; order Hemiptera; family Aphididae; genus Chaitophorus; species Chaitophorus viminalis. The sequence continues at coordinate 261,971 of JAIPRK010000208.1, forward strand.
TCAACAAACGTCAATATTGGAGAGCTTGATGCATCGAAAAGTACCCGGGTATAAAATTTAAACCATTATATTTCTCTTTAGTCAGTTCTTTATTGGAGTATGGCTCGAGGCTCGATTATATGGAATCCCCATCAAACTGGCCAAATTAATAAAATTGAACGCGTTCAAAAACTTTTTTTTGAGAGTACTGGCTTTTAAAACGAATAGAACCGAGGTCTCACTTGATCAATTAGCCAATGAACATAATATTGTGTTGCTTGAAATTAGGAGAAAATATCATGACTTATCTTGGTTGTAAAAATTATTAAACTCACTAATCATATTTCCAGAACTACTTAGTCAAATACCACTAAGGGTTCCTCAAAGTAATACTCGTGGCCTGTTAGGAAAGTTTTTCAATAATATTTTCACATTTTAATAAATGAAATATATTTTCGAAAACAAGGTTAACGAGTCTACGGAAGACAGTCATTGTGAATGACAATATATAAAGGTCAATCGATGTAATATTTTGAGTTTAGTTCATGCCCAGGGGCGTGGATTACTGCGAATCAAGTTCTAGTCAATAATATTTACCACCGCGCTGCAGCTACAAGTGCTACAACAAAAGTATAGACGGAGTCCAGGCAATCCTTTGTAAGGTGCTCTTGCAAAAATCAGTGTTCGGAACGTTCACTTAAAAATCGAACTCGTTCACGTTCACATTCAGTACATAAAAAAGGAAATCGTTCATGTTCATTTTTTTGAAACAAACGCGTGCGTTCACATTCACGTTCTTGGAAAAAATGAAAACGTTCATTTAAATTTTTTATTAAATATTTATGTATCATTTACCTACGTCCTGCATCCTATATAAATGAGAACTTTACTAAATGTATTAGTTATATTTTACTTTATGTTTAACCCTTTAACTCGCAGGCTTTAATTTTAAATGAAAAATAATTCAGACAATCGTCATATACGATATACCTACAATTCTTTTATCATTTGCACAAGTTCTTTTTACGCAGACCATCGTAACATCTGTGGCGTTGTGGCTGCGTGTGACATGTATAATGCATTTCAGCCACTTATTTATCAATTAATATTAGGAAAATATTATACATACATACAAAACTTAAAAACTATGGAAAAATAATTTGTATGATATAAGTAGCTATGTAAACAAATATTCAATATTAATACTAAGTAAAATTTAAAATTTACTTTACAATATTATATTCTGTGTCTGTGGCCTCGCTTTGCTGTACAGTTAGAGATGGAGTGTACCTCGGTTATAGGATAGGTCATTATTACAATGGATTTGTTAAATTTGAATGCAATGATAGATATCATTGTATACGAATAACGATTCTGAATGGAGTTAATATGTTTGTCTAAAATGTGTATATAATAATATAGTATTTTATATTTAAATTGAATTTTATTGCAATTTCGTAAAAATTTAAATTTAAAACAGTCATATAAAATTTTTTCTATTAAGTCTGGTAGAAATTTTTTTATATATTTTTGAAGGTAAGCTTATGGACAACCTAGTGTTAAAATTTTGAACCTTGAGTATAAGCAGAAAAAATTGTATGAATTTTCAACCACAAAATAACTTGCAAATTATCGCGATTTTAACATATTTAATACAAATTTGAACTTTATTGGCTTATAAAAAAAATTTGAGTAAAACTATCTCCAATATTTTTTAATTACAATTAGTCTAACTTAAATTTAATCCTTTAATACATTTTAAAGAGTTTTCGGACAGCCAAAAAAATTTTATAGATATTTAAAAAAAAAACTTACAAAAATCGAGAATTTAAATTGTCTATAAATAAGACAAAATATGTCAAAATACTTTGAAAACTTAACCATGTATAGAGAACACCAATATAAAGATTTGGTGAAAATTTCAAGTTGTTGCGGATTTTCATTTTTGAGTTAGAGCATTTTAAAAAAATGTATTTTGTAAAAACGTGATTTTGCGTAAAATTTCCCGTTTTTTCCTATTTTTTTATAATTTTTTCCAATTTTTTAAAAAAATATTGAAAAAGTTTAATTTTTGACTCTACATTCACTTTCCTTTCAGAAAAGTTGCTGTTTAAGAAAATCGAAGCATTTTTACTACCAAAAATCGTGTCCTCAGACACAAAAAAAAAAAAAAATAAATAAAAAAAATAAAAAAATATATAAAAATAAAAAAAAATAAAAACACACATCATTGTAAAACCAATAGATTCCATCACTCCATTTAGAATCTAAAATGAGAAAAGTTTTTATATTTTATATAATATAATAATATATATAATGTTAATATATTAAAAAAATTATATTAAGTACCAATAGATATATTTTATACATTATCCACATTTTATGTTACAGTTACATTTTATATGTGAGTAATATTATATTATATTATTATCAACCCTGCTACTTACAAATTAGAAATTATATTGAATGATTAGTCAATCTGTAATATTCAATTGTGTATGTTTAAACTGCAAGTTTTTCATATTTTGTTTTTAAGAAAATTAAATAAATTAAGTCATTGCGCATTTTAATAAATATTAAGTATGGGTAGGTAGGGTTAGGTTCGAGGTAAAATTAAGTAGCTAGGTATTATTATTCATAATATAATACAGGTACCTTCATATGTCGTTTTAAATTCATAGTTATTATTAAGTATATATAATTGTTGACCTCTACTTGCCCTCATGTGACTTTATATCTTATTAAAAGTGTATTTTTATTATTAACAATAGAATTTTCAAACCTTTGTGATTTATATTAATATTACAAATTCGTAGAAATCATAATTTATATTATTTTTGTTTCATATATATGTTCACATAGTGAAACCACTCATTTCATGAACTGGATATCCAGATAGTGAAATTCGTCCAGATAGTGAATTTTGACAAAAATACATCATAATATGGACATCCATTTCATGAAATGGACAATACCTATATCGTGTACTTTGTGTAATTATTATTTTATTATATAATGGTTCATAAACTATTATTGTACATTTATACATATATTATATTTAATTTTTCACGATTGATTAATATATAGGTAATTTTCTATATTGTTCTATACACAAAAATATAGCAATTATTGTCAATAAATTATATCATATTACATTATATTTTTATTTTATTTTTCATAAACCATACATATATTATATGTTATAAAAAACAGTGTTACCTATGTTCTATATTAAGTGTTATAAAATATTCATGAAATTAACTATAATTATAATATTTAACTACCTATATGTTGTTTTATTGTTGTCTATTGTTTTATTTCTTAACAAAATAATGAATTGATTAACTTAAACATACCTTAAACGGCCTAAACTTTACATACATTTTTTCCATATTATTTATTTTACACGATGATTGATTATGACATCAACTGTTACATTGCATATTATTTTTAAAACAAACACACCTACTTGATTGGCGAGGATTTTTTGCCTTACACGAACAAGACAAAAATCCTTGCCCTCCTGAATTTTTTTTTAATCATTTCTCTCACACAAAATTCAACATTTTTATCAATTTGTTCAGTAATGAGAAAGTTGATTTTTTCAAATATTCACTACTGAACCATCCTTTGAGTAAACCATATTTTGTTCCAAGTTTATATAATTCTTTTTTTTTATGTACCGTGATCATATAAATTATGTTTGGGGGATCTGTAGGTCCCCTATCAAATTTTGGTATTCCAAATACAACACATTGATTTATTTCAAAATCGTCCGTTTTTTTGTTGTTTCCCTGTTAAAAGCAAATTTAAATTAAGATCTAAATAGTTAAAGTACAATATAACTGTATTCTATTATTTACCTTGATCATTTTCTCTGCAGCTATAATTTGACCTTCATGTCCAAGTTCACGTTGAATTTGTATTTTTTTGTTTGAATGGCATAATTGGCAAATAATTTCATTATTTTCAGCAATCTCCGATAGTGGCAAATCCACATCAACTTTACAAATGCTGCAGGCAATTGAGTGTTTTTTAGTTTCCTTTATCTGAGATATATGTTCGAGATCTTCTTCTGTTGTTAATTTTTTCAATAGATCAGATGACAAATTTGATGTATTTAGTCCAATTCTTGGGTCATTTCCAAATAAAGCCTATAAGGGCTACGTCCAATTGTTCGATGAAATGAACTATTTTTTTGGAATTGAACAAAATTCAATCCAACGCTCCACTTCTTAGATTTATTATCAGCCATCCATGCTCGTAACATGTGTTCTACATCCTGATTAGACCTCTTAATACTTCCCTGACTTTGAGAATGTCTAGGGCGACCATGTACGATAACAGATTCTAGCCCAAGGTCTTTAAGTTCGTTGATTACTGAATTTACAAATTCACGACCATTGTCACTCTGTAATATTTTTGGAGCTCCAAATGTCAACAATGTAGATAGTAACTCATTAGCAACTTCGGTTGCTCTTTTACTTTCTAATGGTCTTAGAATTACAAATTTTGTCGCATGGTCTTGGTAATTTAATATCCATTTAAATTTGCCATCTGGTACCGACTGAAAATCCACCAAGTCAATTTGCGCTCTTTCATTAAAATCTGCAGTTGTGATAGGTTTTATTACAAGTTTCCTAATTATAGGTTTTTACAATTGCACGTTTCACATACTATTAAAAAAATTTCAATTGGTGGTCATGGTACATAATACGTATCATGTAATGCATTCCGTAATTTTACATTACCACCATGGCCTGTCCTAATATGAAATTCTTTAATTTTATCAAAAAGGTCTTCATAACACACCAAATACCTAAATTGAAAATAAAAATGTTATTATTTTAACCAAAAAATTATATCGTAAAAATATTCTAGAATAATTAATTATAATTAATTCTGAATAACTGATTGGATAATAATTTGAAAAAACTTTTTTTTGTGTTGTGTGCTGTTTTAAGATAAAAAATAGATTAAAAAGATTAAAAATAAAAATAAAAACTAGTTTCAAATAATTTTAGCTAAAATATTATATTAATTTAACTTATTTTTTCATCATTTTGTTTGTGTAGGTATTAAAAACTTTTCTTTTGCAACACTTAATACATCATATGTAGATAGTAGATAGTATTGTTGTCGATCTTTTTTACCACTATTAGAATAAATAATAATAAAAAATATTACAATTTATATCAATTATAGAGTAGTTTTTTATTGTTGTTTAAGCGTGTTAAAATTTATATTTGATTTAATTCAGTAAATTTTTATTTAAGTCCGAAATTACTTACGTTTTGATTTTAGCCATTTCTATTTCAGCAATCATCTGTAATTGAATATATTTAGGGAATGGTTTTTTTTAGATTTCAATTTATAATATTCATCTAGCTTTTCATAAAATACGTTCTTTTCTTCCATTTTTATTAAAAGTTGCTATATGAAATAATAAATAGATACACGAATAAACTGCAAACACTGTAACTGTGTTATCCATAAACACTCACTAAATGTTATTTTTTGAACAACTTAGGAGTTACATAGGTGTCCATCAAGGCGTCAACTGTCAACCGAGTATTCGATAAAGAAACAATCATATGATATCGGATGTGGAATTACCGAATTTAAATTTGATACCTCTCTAATAGCCTCATATAATATAGATCACGGATAAAGCATTATTATCTTTATTGATACTGAAAAGTATGCTTTGTAACAGTCAATGTCATAATCAATCGTGAAAAATAAAATTAAAATATTTTTGTTAAAATATAATTATTTATATAATAAAATATAATATTCGTATAAATGTATAATGATAGTTTATGACCCATTATATAATAAGATAATAATTACACAAAGTACACGATATAGGTATTGTCCATTTCATGAAATGGATGTTCATATAATGTATTTTCGTCAAAATTCACTATCTGGATATCCAGTTCATGAAATGAGTAGTTTCACTATGTGGATGCGACATATATATATATGGACCCATTGAAATGTTAAAATAGATATGTTAAATAATTATTATTATTAATCAATATTTACTATTAAAAAATATATTTTTAAAATGGTAAATCAATTTAAATGCCTAAAATATGTTCAAGTTCATTAAAAATATGATTTTCATTTACATTCACATTCTATTTGAAATAAGTGAATGACGTTCGTGTATCGTTCACAAAATATGAACGTGAACGTGTGAATGCGCGTTCACGAACGTCGTTCTTTCCAAACACTAACAAAAATGCATGCTCAACTAATTGCTGCTTGACTGCTTGTAAGTTATAACTATAAATAAAAATCAAATACTTTGTAACTCTAAATTCCATGATCATTTTCCTTGCCGAAAAAATAAATAATATTATAGTATATATGTTATGTTATTTCTATTATTTATCAGTTAACTTAATTCTTAATACTTTTATATGATGTTTTTTTTTCACTTGTCCCTAGTTTTAATTCTGAAAGTGAATTTTAACTAGATATATTTCTAGTTTTCAGTGTTTTCACCATTGTATTTCAGATATAACTAGTCTTAACTCTTAACTAAAAAGTGAATTAAAACTAGTTCCCACGTTGAAGGCCCTAATTAATTCTAATTTTAATTTGTCAAAATCAGTTGATTAGTTATGACGGATTTTGAGTTTTAACTGTAATATATTATATATAAACAATATTATTGAATTATTATTGATTATATAGTGACAATGAAAGCAACAACTTCAAAATGTATCTGAAACAAAACAATAAAAACTCACTTAAAACAAATAAAGTACAACATTAAAAATAGGTATTGGATCTAATGCCTGACCAGATAATCTAGAAGAAGAGGTAAGAATTCAATATAGCTGGTAGATGAAAAATAATATAACACTTTTATTTGAATAGTGAATAGTGGGTTTGATCCCATTCGCAGAAATAACATCAGTTATAAATGTCAAATAATTTCCTAAAAAATTAAATATACCTAGTGAAGAAATATAAAATCTGACTTATTACATATTTATTAGGTTCTATTACTTCCCTCTTATATTATTCATTGTTATAATTTACTTATATAATATTATTATAATATTTGCTTATTGTGTACATCTAACACGGATTGTAAATATTCTTGAAAATAAAAAAGTAAATACCTACCTATTATAAGGCTACTGGCTATGTATGTTTTTTATCTTGTTTACATTATACGCCATGATTCATTAATTACTTACACTATAGTCTATAGCAATAAGTGCTAGTTTTATCTTTTTATATGATATTATTACTTATTATTTATTAAGTAATAATTAATAAATATTCACTTATTTTTGATTGCAATGTAAACGCCGCAATAATTGTTTTTAAATATTCGTCAATCCGGTTAAATGATTAACCTATTAATGATTTTGTTGACATAGGTCCTTATTATTTGATCAATAATTATTATATTTAATATTATATTTTCATAATATTTCAGAATATTCATATTATTATTTCTTAACGGCTTACCTAACAGGGACCAGAGAGGTTGGGAGGGGACTAAGTCATACTTTCAGAAAACTTTATAACAAAAAAACAACAGTTCTTACAATACAAATTCAAGTTGTATTTTTTTAGATTTTATAAACGCATAAATTTTATAATTTATATGATTAAAAAGATCCATTCTATTATAAATATTTACTAGGTATTTACTAGTGCTCTTCACCTATCTTCTGATATTCTCGTGCGAAGCAAGGTTTAATTTTATATTGTTTTAACAATAAATAATAAATATTTTAAAATCAATATTAATATTAAAATTAGTAACTATTTATTAGAAAAATACGAGCTTTGGGGGGGGGCACCCCCGGTCCCTAGCCCTAGGTCTTGGAGCCTCTCCTGTTACCTAATCACACTAAAAAGTTGAGATACTATTAAAAGATGACATTTAAAACTGTATTCCAGTATTTCGATCAATACGATTTATTTTATTTCATTTCATATTCACAAATTTAACTGTAACATACCAGTTATAAACGCTAAAACAGACAACAATGTATACAATGTATACAATATATACAATGTATAGATAACAATGTACAACTGTAACAAAAGCAGAACACTTAAAAGTATTTTATAATATAAGTTAGACTAGTTAGAGTGGTGATGACACTATATGACCACAGGCATGATCGTATGAATAGGTAAGGAATATATTCATTATACGTTATTCAAGCATCCTACAGTTTCAATAGTTACATTCTGTGAAATATTGTAATTATAGAGGCGTCAAATCCAAAGATATATAAAATATAAATTAGTAATATGCAAGAAAGAACTGGTACATGTACCACCTAAATCATGCTTAAATATTCAAAAGTTCAAGTGATTCATTATTATAACTGCAAATAATAACTTGCGGACTACACTACTATAGTGTGTAGTGTTCATAATGCAGTACTTGAACATGAATAATATTGATTAAATAATTTGAAACCCAGATATACATAGATATCTTACTTTTTTCTTGAATATTACTAATCAATGGAAATAAAAAAACAATAATTATATATGTGGGGCAATTCGTTTAGCAGTTTTATTCACTTCGACAGCACAATGCCCGATTTTGCCTTGATAATTGATATTAATTTGTAAGTATAAATGCAACAATTTTATTTGTGTACATTTCTAAACAAATAAAATCCAATATTAAAACAATTAATTAATTCAGTTACTAAACATATAATCTACAAGGTATATGAATCTTGTAATCTGGTTATCTATTATTTAGTGTAGATATAAGTAATAGATAACTAAAACTATTATCGTAGGAATATAATTACTTTCTCGACGTTTCGCTCAAAATCTAAAATAAATACATGAATTCTTAAGAAAAGGAAATGTGCCTATACGCGGGCAAGTGCTCTATCCATATATGAGAATACAAGTTACAACCAATTGAACCAACACACCAATTACAAACTATGTAATTACTATAAATTATATGATCAACACGCAGGTTATTTGTAAATGTATTTTCTGTATCCCATTGGAGGGTATCCAGCCAAGTCTAGTAACAAACACACATTCCAAAAGTATATATGTGACACTCTGGATTTAATATTGAAAAAAATTAAATCCAAAAAATTAAACTTAAAGAAAAATTAGGTATGGTACATATATAAATAGGACACAAAATTGATTGATGGTTTGACGATGTTTTTAATACATCCTATAGTCATAAATTCTCATAAAACTGAATATTATACCTATAAGTTCAGATGTACAAAATATTTAACTGTTATAGCTGGTTTAACTTCTATAGGTATGTCGTATGTACCTATCAAGGTATATAGTTGTACAATAGTTCATTTAGTTTTTTTCACGTCCATCACCTTTATTAATTTTATCATTTTTAATTTAGGTATATATGCCTACATATATATACCTACTGATAATTGTGTAAAAAACCAAACAACCATAATTAGAATAATGAGTCAAATATTAAAAACATGGTAGGTATATCTAAGAATAATTTATTTTATTTACAAACTATTTACTAAATTTAAATATGTATAATTTATCTGTAAGACTGATTTTTAAAAATATAATGATGTAATTTTTTAGCGTTAAATATAAACATTAACACAACTATAAAGGAATTCACAAGGGACTTATGTTTGAAATATGCACTCCCAAGGTTTACTTATGAAATAGGTATACATTGTGAATGGGATGATGGGATGCAGTGCGTATGTAAGATCTTCACAGTTTGTACACTCTCAAAAATATTGGTCTAGTTTCGCCTATGATTATAATTTATAATAAACCTACGTAAAAGTACGATTAGGTACACTGACCTATACAATTACACAATAAATCATTGAAATATATTTAACATGTGATGCAAACATGTTAAACTATTTATTTAGAATAAATACTAAACACATAATATAAAATGTTCCGAACATGTATAAAAATATGTAATTGATTAGATGGTACATATATAGAAAAGAAAAAAAATCAATTAAGTTGATAAAATACTTTATCAATTATCTAATAGTAAATACTTATTTTTATTTTTAATTAATTAAAAAAATGTTTTCTTATAATAAATTAAACTATAAGTAATGTGTATCTAAATATATCATTATATTAGTAGTAACATGTCTTATATATTAATATAAAATACAGAAATTTTAATATATTATATATTAATATAAAATGGTTAAATTCTAAAACTGTAAGTACAGTCATTAATAAATACTGGTAAGTATACCAAACATAAATTTGAAAAAATAATCATTTAAAAAAATGTATGTACCTAATTAATATTGTCTTTTCGATTAAGAATTCACAAATTTATTAAATACCGAAACTTATAAGTAAGTAGGTATTCGGTATTCGAATTTCATTCTGGAGTGATAAAAAAAAAACAATAAATTGATTGATTAATTATTTGTAATTTAATTATTAGCACACCAAGAGAGATTTTGTAGTTAAAATCCCCATCCTAAAAACTAATCTTTCATTAGCTAATTTATTATTTTAGTATCTAGGTTAGGTTAGGATCTAACTGTTAGGTCCTAACTTACGGGCTACGTGTATCACTTTTATCGTATTAATTTTACGATTATTGCAGATGATTGTTCATTTTCTTGATCAGCTATTTTAATTATTATATGAAAGAGTGGTAGATATGGCATGATGCAACTATACAAGTCTCGTTCTGACGATTGACGTTTCAGTTTATAGTGTATTGGACATCCATATTCAATCTGCGAATATACAACTAAAATCAATTTATTTTGTACACATTTTTGTAAAAGTTCTCAAAAACGACTCAGTTTTTTCGAAAAGCATGTTAAACTTACAACCTACAGCCTATACCTTCGGTTAGCTCTGTTGGGTAACTAAAAGCTGAACTGAATTCGTCAACGAAAATATTTCTTCAATAAAAATACAAGTTATGTATATTTAATTCAAAAAGATAATTTATTTTATTTCATATCGTTGAACTACAATTACAAAGTTTTGATATAATAATAAATCGCAGGAGCCTATAACTACAATAATATATAATAAATTATATAATGGTTACTTAAAACGTTAGATACTGACACGACTATTAACTCGGCCGAATATATTAATATAAAGACCGACGCGATCATTGTCTAGCAATGTGTCGATTAATACATTTAAAATACTTAAAATAAATTAATCAAAATTTCAAAAATCATTAGCGAATAATTTGTTGTTATTTATATATGACACTCGCAACATAGGAATTTAGACGTTTTCTATTTCCAACGTACCGTCGATTAATTAATGCGATAAGAATTTTGAAAGCTGATTTAAATTTGCCGTTAAGTCTACTTTAGTTCGACTTTCCCACTTTTTTTAAATTTTGCACTTAACATTCCCAAAAATTAACTTTTGTTTTTTATGTTTCCAATTCGTTTAATTCTATTTTGTGAAATTTTTGGGGAAAAAATCAAAAAATTGGGAAAGTCGATCTAAAGTAGACTTCTCGACAAATTTAAATCAACTTTCAAAATTCTTATCGCATTTATTGATCGATCGGTACGTTGGAAATAGAAAACGTCTAAATTCATATGTTTCGTGTGTGATAGACAGAAACGGAAAGTCATGGCTTACAATCCCCTTATCAAGTAAGTGTTTTTAAATCAAAATATAATTAATGAAATGTATGAACACAATATATTCGTATTATTTTACATAGAAATGAGCTCTTTCTTGACATTATTTGTGCGGCTAAAGCTGCTGGTGAACTTGATAAACCAGAACATAAGCTCAGAAGGTATTGGGTTTACCCTATACATACCAGCAGAGAATAAGATATGCGTTTTCAATTTTTTTATAATAATTTGAAAAAATATCTTGACAAATTTTTTGACTACTACCATATGTCAATTTCATCATTTGAGGAATTACTTGAAAAAGTTCGACCACATTTGACAAAAGAAATTACGCAACTTCGAAATCCTATAAGTCCAGAAGAAAGATTGACTGTGACATTGAGGTAACTATCACATTTTATATAACATTTGAAAATAACAATTTTAGTTTCATTTTTACCTTTTAAGTATTTATTTTATTTTACTTTTGAAAGTATTTAAATTTAAAACTGGATCATCAAATTTAATTACTTTAAAAATAATATTTATGAATTGTCGTATTGAAACTGTTTTTATTAATAAAAAAGATTACAATAACACCTATTGCCTATTGCAATAATATTAATAGTGAATTGTGAATATTAGAAAACTAACTTACGGACTCTACTAAAAAAAATATCGGCACACATTTTTTTTTTTTTTTTTAAACACAAAAAAACTATTTTATAATATAATGACGGACAGTTGTAATTGGGTTCTAGTATACTCTCTTCCTATAATGTAGTTATATCAAAACAGTTATTTGAAATAAAAGTTAACAATTTATTTTAAATATTATTATACTTACAAACATTTTTTTATACAAAATTAAAAAACTTTAAATTTATAAAATAATAGTATTAATATTAAAGGAATAAACTATATTAGGTACCCACCACATAGTTGATCATATATAAATATGAACTTCAGTATGTAAATAATTAATAATAATAAAAATAATAAATCAAGAAAAATAAAAATTAAACATAATATGACGTATATTATAACCTATCTGGTTGCATGCTATACTTTATACTATTTTACTTAATATCTTTTATAAACAGGTAATAACAATTAATTGTTTATTTATGTGGCTGGTTCGATGGTCATGAAGGCTGTGGTGTGGGTGTAGGTGCAGGAATTTGAATAGAACTATCTGAATAAGAAGACGATGATGCATTATGATGATACTTTGATTGTGAATATGTTTGGTATGGGTATGTTTGAGTATTTGAATAAGCATTAGAATTATACTATGTTAGAAGGTGAGTTTTGGTTCACTGCATAACTATTGAAATGTAAAGGAGCGTATGGATTGAAAGACTGAGGTTGAGGTTCATTTACTATGATTTGCTGATCAAACTGTGTCGGTGGACTTAGTTATTTTATTGCATGATTTAAATATTGAAGACTATTAAGGTGAAAGTTTAACTTTTGCTCGTAATTTAATAATTTTAAGTATGGAATGAAAGATATGACTATGTTCATGTCGGGGTTTGATTCCATTTCTTGTTTATGTTTTAAATGCTCGAGTAAATTATTTTCGAATGGAATGATATGATTTTTTTTGTTTTTTTATAACTTGGAGTTGTGCTTGCAAGATTAAATGAAACATTGAATGGTATCTCAGCGGTGTCATCATCCATATCGTCATGTTCTATATTTTTTTCTACCGTTTCAAAACTATCGGTTGTTCTAAAAATGAAATATGATATATTAATATATTATCATAACAATATTAATATATATATGATTTTCTAAATTTTGTAATTGATTTATGCTCGATTTATTTTAAAATTATTGTAAGCATAACTTATGGACATCCTTGTATTAAAAAGACTTGATATTAAAAATTTTTAATAATTTTTGAATGATGGTAAGATCACTTACGTTGAACTTTGTATTAAATTCTCTACATCTAGGTATAAATATTAAAAATTTAAAGAATTTTTAACTACAAAATAATCTGCAAACTTTCATGATTTTTGACATATTTTGTTTGGACGCTTATAAAGAAATTATGACTTAAGTTTAAAGTAATTTTTAATTGCAATAAGTATTACTTACAAGTTACGAGTAACCTTATATTATATTTTCAAGATTTTTTAGAGAGCCTAATTTTTTTTTATCGAAATTTAAATTATAAAAAATCGGAAACTAGCTCTGCTGTACAATAGAGGGTGGAGTGGACCTTGGTCATAGAGTAGGTGACTATAATATATGTGTTAAATTTGAATGCTATGATAAGTATCTGTATATGAAAAATGATCCAATTTGCTACCAGAAACCACTCAAAGTTGAAAATCAAAGTATTTTTACTGCACATACCAATGACAAAAAAAAAATAAAATAATAAAAAGAACACAAACATCATTGAAAATTGTAGTTAGGTATACATTTTCAATATAACTTTTTTATTTTAATATATTTATACATACGAGTTGTACTCGTATAGTCGTATAAGTAATATAATTAAAATAATTTAATTTCTTTTAGTTATAAATAACTTTAAAAAAAATGTAGTAATAAATTCAAATACTTCCTTTTTTGACACTCGTATTTAAAAATGACATTATTTGTGCGTATGCATAAGATTTCTTTTGTATTCCTTCCGATCCACTTCTAACATTTTTTTCTTCCAATACGTACTTCAAATAAGCATCGCGAACGTGTTTCCACTTTTTATTCTTTTACTCACTAAATTAAAAAGTAATATTTACCAATTAACATTTAAATGTTATACTACTACCTCTACATACTAGCATAGAATTATAATGTTACATATTTTTAAATATAATTATTTATAGCTAATAATTTCAAAATATACTTATGATTTTAAAAACAAAATTTGATACGTTTTAACAGATACTTATCAACCGGGACTTATTTCGCTGCATTGTATTTTGACTTTTGTATTGGAAAAAGTACGATAAACGGAATTGTCAAAGAAACATGTCAAGTTTTATGGTTAGTTCTACAACCTACCGAAATACCAAAACCAAGCAAAGAAAAGTGGATGAATATTTCTAAAACATTTTTTACGAAAACTAATTTTCCAAACTGTCTTGGTGCCATTGATGGTAAGCACGTCCGATGCAAAAACCCTGAAAACTCCGGATCTTTGTTCTACAACTACAAAAAATACTTTTCGGTTGTATTAATGGCAGTAGTCGATGCCAATTTAAATTTCATATTCAAGCCGATTCTAACGTTTTTCGCCAGAGTATATTTGGACAAACGCTATACTCGCAACAACGACAAATTCCGGACCCAGTTGCGTTGCCTTTAACTGAAAATAATGTTCAGCCATTTGTTTTTGTCGCTGATGAAGCGTTTAGTCTCCATCAAACTGGGGCAACTTTTCGGCCCGGGAAATAAATATTTTGACCGGCCCTCACCGTATTTTGGTGATCACAAAAGATAAAAACTCAAATATACCAGTTTTATTTTAAAACAGAAGCATCCTTTGTACATCTTCAATTGTCCCAGAAAATAACTTAAGATTCTCAATTATTTATTAAATAATTTCCTATGGATTTTAATAAATATTTAATGACAATAATAACTACTTCTGTGGAATCTTCTATTAAATTTTCAAGTATTTTGTATTAGTCAATTTTTTTTTATCAACGGTTATAAAAAAAAAAGTAAAAATTCGAATATTTCAAATGCCTATAAGTAGCTTAAAAATCATTATAATATTTTGAAAAAATATGACATAAAAGAAATAATTACCAATCTTGACAGCTGGTAAAATTTCACGTCTCTGTGACTTATATTTTTTGAATATAACAAATATTTAAAATCTTTTGAGAAAAAATCACTATTTTATGCAATTTCGTAAAAATTAAAATTTCAAACAGTCATAAAATTTTTTCCTCTAAGTCCGGTAGATATATTTTTAAAGATTTTTGAAGAATAGCTTATGTATAACCTAGTGTTATAATTTTGAATCTTAAGTATCAACAGAATAAATTTTATGAAATTTTATCTACAAAATAACTTGCAAATTATTGTGATTTTGACACATTTTATACAAATTTGAGTTTTATGGGCTTATAAAAAAAATTTGAAAGAAACGATCTCCGATATTTTTTAGCTACGATAAGTTTAACTTATTGTTAACCTTGTATTAAATTTTCAAGAGTTTTAGGTCAGCAAATTAAATTTTATAGATGTTTTAAAAAAAAAAATTACAAAAATCGAAAATTTAAATTGTCTATAAATAAGTCAAAATATGTTAAAATACTTTGGAAACTTAACCATGTATAGAGAACGCCAATTTAAAGATTTTGCGAAAATTTCAAGTTGTTACGGTTTTTCGTTTTTGAGTTAGAGAGCATTTTAAAAAAATGTATTTTGTAAAAACGTGATTTTGAGTAAAACTTCCTGTTTTTTTTGTAATTTTTTTATCGTTTTTTTCGATTTTTTTAAAAAGTATTAAAAAAGTTGAATTTTTGACTTGCCCAAGTACCATCTACATTCACTTTTCTTTCAGAAAAGTTGCTGTTTAAGCAAATCGAAGTACTTTTACTGCCAAAAAAGGTGTTGTCAGACACAAAAAAAAAATATATAAAAAAAAAAAAGCACTTCATTGTAAAATCAATAGATTCCATCACTCCGTTCAGAATCTAAAATATGCGATTTCATGACATACCAAGCTTTGAAATCAAATTTATACTTACCAGAGTCACTATAACATAGAGAAGTCACAATTGGACAATTGGTGTAAAACATTGATTAATCCTTACACAGTTCTCACTTGACTCTTTTAATAGTTTCATTTTTTTCTCTTATTTTTTCGGCACCACCCTTTCTTTTGTTTTCCATTTTCAACGGACAACAACTAATACTCAATAGTCAGGTTTATTAAAAATTGCCAAAAAATACAAGACAGTCAACAATGAAATAAAAACAAGTAAAAATCTCACAACGTTATCATAACATTGAACGTAACACTAGACAGTATATTTATATATTGTAAAATGTAAATTCTCGAAAACTAGCCATGGTTATAAACGCGCATTAATCGATTGGTACATCAACATTATTAATAGACGTTATAAATAATAATTGTTGGTGATGCAGATAGGGTGGAGTCTCAGAGGATTATCAGCCAATTCGAAACCTAAAATCTATTATTAACACCAAATGTAAACATTTTTGAATTTTTACACTTGCGTATTATTATATGAAAAAAATAAATATATTTATAATTCATATTTAAACTCATTATTAAAGTGTTATAACTTCTTGTATAAGTATTAAGTATATAAGAATAACAAATTATTTTTGAGCAGCGGCCCACCGGGAAAGTTCCCGGTATCCCGCCGGCCCAGTCCGCCCCTGGTCCCCATACTAATCTATTACGACCATTTCCAGGTCGTGGACTTAACAATAATCGTCTAATATTTAATTACAGATTATCGAGGGCAAGACGTATCGTTGAATGTGCGACACTTTTAGATAATAACTACATGATAAAATAACTATTATGTACTTGTTATCGTTAAGATTTTAGAATGTACAGATACGCTGACGCCATCATGCATATTGTTAAATTTGATAGTTTCTGCATAGACGCAATCACTAGACGTTTCTTTACTCGTTTGCATTGTTTGCAATGTTTGCATTCAACTTTTTAACTTGATGAAAACATGTTTTTAACAATAAAAACCGAATAGGAAGTTTTCTATTGTTAAAAACCTGTTTTTATCTAGTTGCATGCAAACAGTGATTACAGCGGCACTTAATGACTGCATCCACCGCGGTCTAAGTACCTAAGTGATATCATTTGACAAATACTCTGGCTTATCTATGTACTATAAAATCAATGGTAATACGTAAGTATTGTAGATATTTATATACAACATTTTAAAAAGAAATATCATCGTATTATTTATATAAAGTCAATTAATTGTTGAGAATAAAAAAATTATTGGAAGGGTAAAAAAAATTATGGGAACTGAAATATAAAATAGGTATTTTTCAAAACTATTCCGATTATAATAGTGGTATACTGGTATATATTTTTTGAAAGACTTAAAGAGAATTCACAGTTTTATTATATCGCTGCATGCGAAAAAGACATCGGCGCCCCTCCTTCTAATTTAAAATTTTTTATTACTTAGTATAATTTAGTAATTATATATGATATCGATATCATTTACAAATACAAGAATTATAATGTTAGTAAAACCAGCAAATGTCCTTCGTTATTATAATACCTATGGTCTTTATACCTACCAAATACCTTATAAATTAATATTTAATGATAATTTAAAAAAGTCGACTCATAAAAGTGGCTATTAAAAGTATTATCATTTAATTTTCAAAAATTTGATAACCCCGTTCAGTATTTATCAATTGATTGCTAATTGCTTTGTATATATGCGTTTATTTTTTACGCCATCGTTTGTTTTATCATTATACAGTAGGTACCTATATAGATTAATATATTATTATTAATTATAATACTATCTGGCATTTGTCCATAATTACAACTGTTTTATTACCTATCTTTAAACAATTTAAACTATGCACCTATTTATATATTTTAAATCTACCCACTAATACCTAATTATTAGTGTATTGCATAAAATTTAGTTTATCAATTTAGAAGAATAGTGGCATTTTTATAGTTCAATGAACTAATTATTAAATAAGAAATTAGTTACTTCTATAATTCTATTATACTTCGATGAAAATTCAAATGATATTGATGGGTGGGAGGTGTTCCAAATGAATACCCGCCAATAATATATACCTTGTGTATTTACCAGTTTATCTATATATAAATATATAATGAATAATAATAAACTCACTCGTGTGGCGCCATCCACTGCTCGTAATAATTTACGAACAATAATTATAATATTATATAATATTTATCAAGGTTCTTGGCGTAATCTACAGCCAACGTGATGTATACAGCAGACAGCTATTAGCTGTATTAAGTATTTCAAACAAAAATTAAAAGTTAGCTATAATTATGTAATACAATGCTTATAAATAGTTTTGCATGCAATCCCAATATCAAAATATTATAAGCCGTATAATTACATTAGATGATACGAGCCTATCGCTTTCTAGTTAAAAATTAATCTCTGAGTGAATAATACAATAGGTACATAATATGTACATGCTTAGGTGTCCATAATACGACTAACGAGTAACGTTATAGAAAAGTACAAGCGTGCTGCAGATAAAATATTATATAATATCTAACCAAAGAAAGTGGTAGAATGAGTTGTAACTTATAAAATTGTAATACTTGTAAATCAACACCCACAAGAAATGTCTTTTTACAAAATATACTAATGATCACTTTATTTTTATTCACCAACGCCTAACATTTTTAGAGGTAGGACGTAAGACAGTTACCGTACCTTGAGACTTAAATTATACAAGGATCGGTGTTTCTTGATTCAGTACTGAGCACTGTTATACATAAACGGACTTTTGTTCGGAAGATATAGTGCATAATACTGTTTTCACTATTCACAATTCAGTATAAGTATAACTTATAATAAACATTGTATTAAGTTCTCAATAGTTTTCGGAAAGCCATATAAATTTAATAGACATTTTAAAAAAAAAAACTTACAAAAATCGAAAATTTAAATTGTCTATAAATAAGTCAAAAACAGTCAAAATACGTTGAAAACGTGTATAAAACATGTATAGAAAAAGCCAATATAAAGGTTTGATGAAAATATCAAGTGTTTGCGATTTTTCGTTTTTGAGTTAGAGCAAATTTCAAAAACCGATATGATTTGTCAGTCTAGAATTTTATATATTATATTATATTTTACATGTAATTTTATGTCAATATTCGCTGTTCAAACGCTTACAAAAAAAATTATTCATATGAATTTTGATGATTTTTGAATGACAATAAAAACTATTTGTGTGGAATCTCCTATTAAATTTTCAAGTATTTTGTACTAGCCAAAATTTTTTAATCACCGATTATAAAAAAAAAAAAATGTAAAAAATTCGAATATTTCAAATGCCTATAAGTAGCTTAAAAATCATTATAATATTTTGAAAAAAATATGACATAAAGGAAATACTTACCAATCTTGACAGCTGGTAAAATTTCACGTTTCTGCGACTTAGACATTTTGAATTTTAAGAAATAATTAAAATCGTTTGAGGATAAATCGCTTTTTTATGCAAAATCGTAAAAATTTAAATTTAAAACAGGCATAAAATGTTTTCCTCTAAGTCGGGTAGAAATTTTTGTAAATACTTTTGAAGAGTAGCTTATGTATAACCTTGTGTTAAAATTTTGAACCTTAAGTATGAACAGAATAAATTTTATGAGTTTTTATCTACAAAATAACTTGCAAATTATCGTGATATTGACACATTTCATACAAATTTGAACTTTATGGGCTTATAAAAAAAATTTGAGTGAAACGATCTCCAATATTTTTTAGGTACAATAAGCTTAACTTATTATAAGCCTTGTTATACATTTTAAAGAGTTTTCGGTCAGCCAATTAAATTTTATAGATGTTTAAAAAAAAAAATTTTACAAAAATCGAAAAATTAAATTGTCTATAAATAAGTTAAAATAAGTCAAAATACTTTGAAAACCTAATCATATATAGAGAACGCCAATATAAAGATTTGGTGAAAATTTTAAGTTGTTACGGTTTTTCGTTTTTGAGTTAGAGAGTATTTTAAAAAAATGTATTTTGTAAAAACGTGATTTTGAGTAAAACTTCCTGTTTTTTTTGTAATTTTTTTATCGTTTTTTTCGATTTTTTTAAAAAATATTAAAAAAGTTGAATTTTTGACTTGCCCAAGTACCATCTGCATTCACTTTCCTTTCAGAAAAGTTGCTGTTTAAGAAAATCGAAGGATTTTTACTGCCAAAAAAGGTGTTGTCACACAAAAAAAAAAACACACACATCATTGTAAAACCAATAGATTCCATCACTCCGTTCAGAATCTAAAATGTATTAATCTAGCTGACAAAGAGTGTATGAATTAACTATTAATAGTTAATAAATTAATAGTTATATAATTAATTATATCAAAAGTGTTGTCGGTCCGTAATCAAAAATCAAAACGTGAACTATTTATGGATGTCGCTCTGCTGCAGCCGACATACGTGACTAACCCGATCGACCGAAGGACATATAACATGAGGGGTGTCAGTGGCAGTGTTCCGAGTTATGAGCGGACACTAGTATGGTGCGGCAGAAGTGCGGGTTTTTCCGGGGTTACCTACCGGCACTAATGGAAATCAGAGGGGTCACAAAAAAGGAGTATGGTCGAATTGCACTTATTTTAGTCGAATTGCACTTGGATTTAAAAAAGGTAATGGTCGAACTGCACTCGGGTAAAAAGCAGGTAGTAGTCAAATTGCACTTGGGAAAAATTATCATACATTAATTGAAAGAGTTAAACTAGGAAAATGAGTATTCACTTAAAGTAAACACTCATTTTCCTTCCCACTTACAGGCTTAGGACTGACAATAATCTTAATCATTGGCGTGGTTAAAAATGGTTGTTTTATACATCACATTATGTTAATTATATATTTATACATTATAATTATTATATTATATTATAAATTATATTATACATTATATTATATTATATATATATATATATAATATACATAGGCCTATTATTATTGTTATTATTATTCTACATTTTTTTTTAAAAATTGTCAATATTATAATTTTTTTTTTTTGTTTTGTCATTTCTTGTAGTAATGACAAACTGTAATCAAAAATTCTAGCCGGGTAGTACGCTTTTGAGTATATAAGTCAATTTATTTTTCAAATTATTTATTTTTTTTTGATACCGTATTGTTCTTTAATCGATTTTTTGTTATCTGCGTAATAATATATATAATGCTATTAAATATTACGTCCGCCGTAGCGTTCGTAAATAGAAGATTCGTAATAATTTTAACGGATTTTCACTAAACACGTTTGACTCATAACTCTTTTTTTGAACGAGTACAGTTCGATAACTACCTGATTTGGGTTTTTACCCGGGTGCAGTTCAACTATTACCTTTTTTCAACCCAACTGCAATTAAACCATTTATTTGTAGGTAACAAGTGCAATTTGACTATCCCAAAAAAAAAGAGTATAAAAACCTGAAAAACCCGTATTAAAACACGGACGGGATACTCTGTACTCGACTGCACAACAGTCTCTTGTCCGGCTTCGCTCGGCGTTAGTCGAGGGGCCGGGTGTTACGTTTTTACGATTTTACCGTTTATTAGAAAACATTTGTCAGTTTTCTTTGTTCACGTACACGTGTAATACGAACTCTACTAAGGTACCTGATGCTGGTAGGAATCGGCCTACTATCACTGGACCTCGATCTTGGTTGAATTTTTATTCAATCTCAAAATTATTTTTGCCTTCGTGGATCCTAGTATTTGCTTTACATAGATATTATTCGAAATGTAGGGTCCCTAAAAAATTTAAATTTTAGCTTTTCAACTTTTATTGATAATAAGTACTCGATAATATATACTAGATAAGCCGTGGCCCTAGAAAATTAATTGTTTTTTGTTTTGAAAAATATAACTCAAAGTGCGTCAAGTACTTGGAAAATAATTAAGTAATAGAAAAATAATTTAGTGGACTAAACCGCTAAACGACAAATTTATGTAAATGTCCCTCTAACGATGATCCTCCCGTATAATCAACTCTGAGGCAGTCTTTTAAAACTTTTGGGTACCTAGTAACAGGGACGTATTTATAAGGGGAGCCTGTGCCACCATTTCTATTTTAACTATTTTGACCAATAAATAACGTACCTAAAAAAAAATTACTTGGAAGATATTTTGGAAAATCTGAAAATTTGACTAATAAAGTTAACTGTAAAATCAAGATACTACAAATAGCAAATAAATAGAGTAACGTCTTAAATATTTTATCAGAATAAAATATACAGTTATAATACAGTCTCTGTTATTATCCACATCTATATTGTTTACTGAAATAAAATAAAATATAATTTTGTAAAAAAAATAAGTAAAATATTATATTTAAAAGGCTTAATACCTAAGTAGTAAGTAGTATAACAATATTCTGATATTCACATTTCAAAAATGTTAAATGCCGCATTATTATTTACATTTTTTTTACGACTGATTTACCTGAAACTTTAAATAATTATAACGAAAATTGAAAATCTGAAATGTAATATGGAAAGATAATTCAGTAGATTAACTTTCAACCGCTGCATTGGAAACAATATTTTTATAACTCATGGATATCTAAATATTTATTTAAAAATTAAAAGGTCTTTAATAATATTCGCATTTCGCAACCATTCCAGATTCCTGTAACAATATCTGAAAGGTAACCTTCTTGCTTCTACACTTAAGTAAGTTAAAACTTACTTAATATCAACTATAGGAAAAAATCGATTGAATGCATTGCTGAATATTTATCCAGAAATAATTATAAAACTTGAATAAATAATTGATATATATACCTATATATGTTAATAGCCTAATAAACACCTCAAAGCCTAGACTTATTTAGTTACGATAATCACACAAAAACATTTAACAGTGTGTCTTATTTATTGTTTTACGAATTAAATGTTATGTTTCTATTAAGCACATGTATTTTGGTTATTGAGTACCTGATAAATTATGACATTATTTTGAAGTGGAAAAAATTAGTTAAAAGTTATAAATATACATAGGTAATTCTGGTAATTAATAATTTTAATTATTTGTTTGCTTGGTTTGTAAGAAATTTCTAAATACGTCCCTGCCTAGCAGGTATTTTCGGGAGGGGATGTCCCGGGTTCGATCCCCCAGAAGAAAAAAAATGTTCAAAAGTCATTAATGACTATAATGACTAATTTCACTATAGGTACAGAGAACAGTAATTAATATTATGTGTTTATAATGTTAACTTGGGCATTTATGGTTATTTTAAAAAGACGTTTACCTTTTTCGTTATACTCGAAAAAAAATCTTAATTTACATTTATAATAATTACGGAATAACACAATAATTATTAATTCATCTGATCATCTCATATGTATTATTATAATATTATTAATTTCACTATTTTTGTATGTTTACCAAGTACGTGTACCTACCATTTAAAACTGTCATAAACAATAGATAGGTATACGTACGTATTGCACACACGGAATTACATATTACAATGCGGTTTCGACAGTTGCACCGTGGTGATGGGAAAAAGGCCTGGGAAATAATAACCTATCCCAAATGATTCGATACTTTGAATTTCGATGGACATAAAAATTCTTAACAAAATTCATGTCGCCGCCGGTACGGCGTACGAATAATAATAATAATAATAATAATAATAATAATAATGTTGTCTCAGCACAAAATTTAATATAGGTACATATCTGATATGACGTAGATACGATCCCCACCCCGCTGCCCAGCGTCGCGACGTAATCGTTTGCGCACAAAGCACATCTAGCCGGTCGCCGCGCCGCCGTCACTTCTCGCCGACGTACGTCGCTCGTTGCACGTGGTTCTCACACCACACACACACACACACACACACACACACACACACACACACACACGTACTCACTACACACACTCGCACGACGTTACCGGCTTTTTATTGTTACTGTACCAACGACCGTAACACCGCAGCACCTACCTCAACTCTCGAGTAAATTATACTATAATAATACCTGCTACACCTCTTACACGGCTAACATGTCCGAAGAGAACATAATGGACGGAATGTCGGCTCAACAACTGTTTGGCACCGGCGAAGGGCTCACGTACAAGTACGTACAATATAATATTGTAATTGTATATTGGTGGTCGTAGTGTGTGCTCGACTCGTTACCATAGGTGCGGGCCACGTACCTGAATGGCTGCTCGGTTTTGCTTTTCGCACCACTGTCCGATTATTATTATTGTTACTGTTTCCGTCCGACAGGAAATCCTTTTCGTCCTTACTGATCGTCGTCGGTCTTTTGTCCGGCAATTGAAACTCGTCTACTCTCGATTCGATCATCACAGACAAATCCCATTCTTAGCAGCAATACTCTTGACAATCGAGTATCTGGTGTGTGAATCTTTAGGGTTAGGAAAACAATTATGTTCGGTATAAATCTTGCACCCTACACACTCTTGATAGCAATATTATTAAAGCATTTGATTTACTAGCTATAACTGCTAGTAAAAATTAAATAATTCAATATGCCACTTCATTTTTATGTAACGGTACTATATACTAATTTTGGTATAATATATTATGTCATGTATATGCTGTTCAGCCTATTGATCAACTGTATAGTACTAAACAAATATAGCAAGTCCATTGTTTAATACTATAAACGACTATTTACTTGCTATATTTTATTTATATTTTACAATCAATAATAAAAGTCTTGAATGAATGGACAACTTTATTCAACCAATAAATAGTTTCGTAATAGTAATTGCAAACATTTTGAATTAATTCTTAAGTATAATACTATATTTATTTACCTTGTTATATATTTTTATTTTATCCTTTAAATATTTACAGAATTTTTCTGTATACCTATAGGATTTAAATTATTCTCATTAACTAAATATAAAATATAATTAATTATTTGGACATATAACCTAAGAAAGTTATTATAGCCGATAATGTTCTAGAACAATGTCATAAAATACATAAGAATGTGTATTTTTAAATTATAAAATATATTTAAAAAAAGTATTTTAATTTTTATAATTATTACAACATTTTTTTTGTATTTTAATACCTAACTTTTTCTATTTACTATCAGTACTTAATGTTGTTCATTTTAGTACTTACCTACTCATAAATTTAATAATAATATAATCAAGTTAATTATATGTAATAATTAGTAGATATTAAGTAACCATTTAAATATTTTATTTAATTCAAAAGAAAAAAAACCATTGTAAGGTGACAAAGGTTAATATGTTTTTACTACTTGGAAAATAAGTTTTAAAATCATTTATGTTCAAAGTAATATTTTTCCTGTGTAGAATTGATTTCTATTATTTAAGTTACTTAAATATATTTAAATATCTTTAATATATATATATATATTAAATATATTATATATATATTATAATATATATATACACACACCTAAGTAAAATTTAATTAAATGATATTCTTGTCATATTCATTTAATCATTGATTAAATTTATATTTTCATCATAATCATATTAATATTTAACATGTTTACTTTTTTGTATTCCTAATACTTATAAAAATTATAAATAAATTTGTTATAATTATTTAAATTTTTTTAATAGATGTATGACCATAACTTAAATGTCTTTGTATTAGTTAAATAGATTAACATTCATTGTATTTAATTTAATTAAATAAGATAGCAGAATTTTAATTATATTTTCCTTATGTAACTCAGTTGAAACATGATACATATAAGATTATGTATGTCATCTCTCAGGTTTACTCGAGCACAAAGCTTAATTGTATGTATGTATTTATATATACATTGATATGTCTTCATAGATATAGTATCTATAAGATTATAATTTATATAATATAGAACTGTAGAAATATATACATCTAAATATAAGTAATAATCAAATTTTGTACTTGCCTATCAATAAAATATTTATTTATTTTATGACTTAAATATTAAAATATATCTATATTTAATTTTAGATTCTGGCACCATAAACTAAATATTTATCCAAATAAGTGTTATTTTAATTTTTATTTATATCAATCATCGTGTGTCACTTTCAAGGCGAGATTATTTCTAATCAAATTATAAATGAATATTATTAATAAAATTAGATTTTTAATATGCTACACAATTTCTGTTTGAACAATTATAAGTTATTATAAATCAAATAGGTTAAGAATAAAAATATGGTTCCTTAACAATTAAATTTCCAGAATTGCCTAATTATTCAGTCGATTTTCTTATCTTTTTGTCTAGAGAGTTTATAAGAAATAATCTTTCATGAAAAATAACATTATATATGAATTCAAAGCACACATACACACACACACACACACACACACACATATATATATATATATATATATATATATATAAATCTTAAGCTATATATATTATTTAGGTTATAATTGATAAATTTAATCAATTATGTATTAAAACATATTTTTGACCTCAAAAAAAATATATATAATAATATTATAAATTATAATATTCTGTAGTATTAGATGAGTAATACAACACCTAAATTTAAATAGTGAGCTAACAGTTGGATAATTAAATGTATTTAACCATTTTAATATTTTATGTTACTATTAATCTTAGGTTTCTGAATATAAGTTTAGAATACCTTTTATCATCGTGACTTCTGCTCGTTGGTTACCAGTATATAGCAACGATTTTGAATAAATAAATAATTTTATCATGATTCTTTTTAAAGTAAATTCATATTATCTAGTTAATATTAAAATAAGACATATCAAAATTTGATTGTTTGATATATATTAGCCAATATTAAAAAATTGGTACCAGAATGAAAATTCGTTATTTTTAGATTATTTATGGAATTATTGTCTATTGTTTAAAATATATTTAAAAAAAAATAATAATTATAATGATTTAAGTATGATTAGAGAATAGATTTTGTTACTATTTATGTAATTAGATAACCATATTTTATTCCAATTGGCTCTATATAATGTATTAAGTTATTACATAGTACCTATAAGTTTTTACAGACAAAAGCCCTATCATAAATTTAAAAATCTTTATATTGGCGTTCTCTATACATGGTCAAGTTTTCAAAGTATTTTGACATATTTTAACTTATTTATAGACAAATTAATTTTTCGATTTTTGTAAAAAAAAATTTTTTAAACATCTATAAAATTTAATTTGCTGACCGAAAAATCTTGAAAATTTAATACTAGGTTTATAATAAGTTAAACTTATTGTAACTAATAAATATTGGAGATCGTTTCACTCGAATTTTTTTTATAAGCCCATAAAGCTCAAATATGTATAAAATATGTTAAAATCGCGATGATTTGCAAGTTATTTTGTAGTTGAAAATTCATAAATATGTTTCTGTTTATACTTAAGGTTCAAAATTTTAACACTTATTTGTTCATAAGCTAATCTTCAAAAATATATAAAAAAAATTCTACCAGACTTAAAGGAAAAATTTTATGACTGTTTGAAATTTAAATTTTTACGAAATTGCATACTATTATTGCATTATATTTCAATTTAAATATAAAATACTATATTATTATATACCCATTTTAGACCAACATATTAACTCCGTTCAGAATCGTTATTCGTATACAATGATACCTATCATTGCATTCAAATTTAACAAATCCATTGTAATAATGACCTATCCTATAAATGAGGTGCACTCTACCCCTAACTGTACAGCAGAGCGAGGCCCATCCGGATTGTAAAATTTTGATTTTAAGGGATTGAAATTAGCAAAAAAAAAATAATAATAATAATAATCCCTATTCCCCATGATCATGGCGTTACGCAAGAATGACTGGACCGATTTCACATTTTTTTTTTATATTGTATTTGTTATTATCAAGGAAAGGTTCTTATGTTAAAAAGAATTAAGAAAATTGTACGTGTGCTACTAATTCAAGCTTTAACAGGTTTTATTTTGGTGGTTATAGTGATTCAACATTTTTACCGGATACTGTAAATCCATTATCATAAAATAAACACAAAAATATTACCTTGGTAATTAATTATATCAAAACCAAAGTATTACTTATCTTAAGACTAATCAAATATAGCTGGGCTCCAAAAAAAAAAAATGGCCATGCTGTTCCATTCAAAGGCGAGTAATTCATCTTAAATAAATAAAAATATGTACCTATATATCTATGATTATAATTAATTGTTAAAAAATTTCCAAAATTCAACCCTCAAGTTAATAAGGATAAAAGGTATTAAAAAAGTAGAATAAATATTCCTAGGTGGAACCACCAAAGCTTTGAGTATGAAATTTGGTCGGTAGGTTGGTTTCATGATATAGAGACTCACTAAGAAACGTCAAACTGAACTTGAAATTAAACATGATTGTTCTTCTATGACTGTTCCATGCAAAATCAGGTGATTCAGCGTACAGCCAAATTCGCCAGACCAATTCATTTGCAATTTGAGTATAATATATACTACTGTAAATTTAATGTACATTGACCATGTATAAAGTGCACTATGAAAGAATTTTTGAAAATATAATTTTTAAAGGTTGAAATTATTTTACCAGGATAACCACTACTAACATCTAAAATGAATGCAGTAGGTCTGAATAGGTTTAATGGTCTAGTTTTATTAAATATTTAATAAGATATAAAAATTGATCCAAATCTAAATGATATGAGTAAATCATCAAACACAAAGTTAGTTATATTTATTATTTGAAAGGAAGAAAAATAATAAAAAGTACAGAATGTTATTTTACCTGTAATTTACTTTTAAACCAATATTTTATGTTAGTATACACTGAAAATCAGTTGGCTACATGCTAATAATTATTGTTAAAATATCTTAAGGGTTTTTATAGTGTTAACTGTAAAATGTGTAATATTTACAGTGTTCGGAACGTTCACTTAAAAATTGAATTCGTTTACGTTCAGTGCATAAAAAAGGAACTCAATCACGTTCTTGGAAAAAATGAATGCATTCATTTAAATTTTTTACTAAAATTTATGTATCACCTACCTGCATCCTATGTAATGAGACCTTTACAAATTATATTAGTTATATTTTACTTTATGTTCAACCCTTTAATTTTAAATCAAATAATTCAGACAACTGTGACATACTATTCTTTCATCGTTTGTGGAAGTTTTTTTTTAAGCAGACCATCTTAACGTAATTGGCAGTGTGGTATGTTGTATGTATAATGCATTTTAGCCACTTGGTTATCAATTATTATTATGAGAATATTATACATATAGCTTTTTCAAGCCTTTTTAACTGACCCGTCAAGCAAACTTATGTTTTTAAAATATAATAATTTTCAAATTATTAATTTCCTATTTGAAAAATAATTTATTACTCTATAAATTATTGACTACAATTGTTTTTTTAAGTGTTGTTTTTTACATCTATATCGAGATCTATATTAAATTAAAATATAAAATTTAAATTGTCAGAAAATAATTCTTGTCTATCCTCGATTAAATTTTCCATCTATGCATCCCTAAGTAATTTTGGCCCTCGATTCCAAATCAAATTTCAAATTTGGCCTTCCGTAAAAAAAGGTTGGAGACCTCTGTTATAGACTACAGTAAAATAATTTGTATTATATAGGCTGGTATGAAAACAAATATTCAATATTAATACTAAGTAAAATTAAAAATTTACTTTACGATGCTATCCTTACACGCAATTTGGATTTAGAGAACGTCATTCAACCATTCATCAAATACACCAACTAGTCGATACTATTGCCTATTCTCCGGAAAAGAAACTTTACACTTACACCCCTCATGTTACATTTTTTTAAATCATACCTTAACGAACGCCACTTCTTTGTCAGGTCAGGAACCGAATACTTTAGCATATCCCCAATATTAGCAGGTGTTCCTCAAGGCGCAGTCATATCTCCAACTCTTTGTAATCTATACTCTGCAGACCAACCTACCAATCCAAATACTCAAATAGCCGAATATGCTGACGACAAAGCTATATATACCACTCACACCGATCCTGACATTGGTGCATCAAAATTAATGAAAACAAATCTGTACACACCACCTTTGCTCTCTGCCATAGACAACCTCCTCTTATAAACAGCAAACCAATGCTAAACTTCGATACAGCCAAATATCTAGGTCTAACCTTCAACAAACGTCTAACATGGGCTAAACACATTTATACAACAAAATTAAAGTTAAACCAACAGCTTTACTCTCTCAGACCTATTCTCGGTAAATTCTCAAAATCATCCCTCAAAACTAAAATTTACATCTTCTCAAGCCTATCAGGCTCTACGGTATTCAACTCTGGGGCACGGCAAAAATATCAAATACACAAAAAATACAAGTTTTCCAGTCAAAAATCCTTTGACTCATAACCAATGCTCCTCGTACATTTCAAACCACACACTTCATACAGATCTTCACATTCCTAAAGTCACTGATATAGTCAAGCTATATTACTCAAAATTTAGGAATCGTCTTCAAAATCACCCCGATCCCCATATTAAAAAGCTACTATCTATCTCCATCCCAGGAAATCCCCCCAGAAGACTCAAAAGACAATGGCCTAGTGACCTTATAAAGTAAACATAATATGAATACTTAAATACCTTAATAATTATAAATTCAAGTCGAAGTACCTTCACTGGACGGTTTCTTCCCTCAAGACATTCAAGCTATTAATTTAATAAAACATACATTATGCTTATTGTATCTTTTTTTTAGTTTATATTGTATAAATTCTGGATTAAAAATAAAAATAAATAAAATAACTTTACAATATTATATTCTGTATCTGTACTTATTCAGTAGCAATACTTTAAAATGTTATACTTGGATAGGTACTAAAAGAAATGAGAAAAGATTTTATATTTTATATAATATAATAATATAAATTAATAATATAATATATAATTTTAAATTTATTAAAAAAAATATATTAAGTACCTAGAGATACTTTTTATACATTACCCACGTTTTATATGTTACACTTGATAAGTGAGTGTGTATTACACTATTACTATATTATATTATTATCAACCTTACTACTTAAGTATCTATTACATTCAAATTAGAAATTATATTGATTGATTAGTCAATCTGTAATATTCAATTATTGTATGTTTAAACTGCATGTTTTTCATATTTTGTTTTTAAGAAAATTAAAAAAATTAAGTCATTGCATTTTAATAAATATTAAGTATGGGTAGGTAGGGTTAGGTTCAAGGTAAGATTTATAATATAATACAAGTACCTTCATATGTCATAGTTATTATTAAGTCTATATAATTGTTGATAAGACCTACTTGCCCTCATGTGACTATATATCTTTTTAAGAGTGTATTTTTATTACTAACAATAGATTTTTCAGACCTTTGTGATTTATATTTATATCAAAGTATTACAAATTCGTTGAAATCGTAATTTATATTATTTTTGTTTTATTTGAATATGGGTCCATTGAAATGTTAAAATAGATAATTTTAAATAATAATTATTAATAATTGATATTTACTATTAATGAATATATTTTTAAAATGGTAAATAAATTTGAATGCCCAAAAAATCAATCAAGTTCATTAAAAATATGACCATTGTTAACGTTCCATTTGAAAAAAGTCTATGATGTTCGCGTATCGTTCACAAAATATAAAGAACGTCATTCTTTCCAAACACTGAATATTTATACCTTGACCCACTTCCCAGAAAAAATAATATCCTATGTGCACCACTAGTAGTTTTTCTTTTATGCCCCAGCCAAGATCCTCCATGCAAAGTCTGGTATTTTAGTTGGTTATGTCTTATGTTATATTGCTTTAAGTGTGGTTTTTCAAGAAATTAAATGTTTTCTTTATCCTTCTAATTTTTAATACAGTTTTACTGCATGTGTTTATAAGTGAAATGTGCATTGTCAGTACCTACTTGTATTGAATAAATTTTTTACTATAGGTAGTTTAATTTACTTAAAAATTAATGAACTCCTACTTAGAGTTGGGTATATGTAATGAATAAAATATAAATTACTGACACACGCAAGAAAGTATTTTATTTCAATTTAATTATTTTATGTTTCAGTGACTTTATATTATTGCCTGGATTTATTGATTTTGTAGCAGGAGATGTTGTAAGTTTTCATTTACTGTTAATTACTATATAATAAAATAATCATCATGTAATTTAGTATACCATTGAAAAGAAGCCAAAAAAATAAAAATACAGTAAAACACCGATTATCCAGACTAATGAATGTCATAGGTGATCTGGATAAGCAAACATCCAGATGATATAACACATTAAAAGTTATATAATTAGTATATATTAGTATATACTAATATATTAGTTATATAATAAGTATATTATGTATATTTATTATTTATATTAATAAAATAGCAATTTGTAATAATATTATATATACATTTATATAAAACTGTGGATTTATAATCTAAAATATTTGAATAAAAGATTACAGTTTCAAGTTATTAAGACCAAATTTTTTTTCCCCTCTGATTCTAGTCTGGATAATTGGCGTCCCACTGTATATTTTTTTTAGTATTTAATTATTAAGGATAAATCAATAATATATTCAACGTTTTAACTCTAATAATTAAGGCAGAGGACTTGTAGTATTTGCATATTTGATTTGCATAGTCGCAAAAATAGCAGAGTACGAAACAAATACATATTTTGATTACTTTTTGTTTTAAGAGCATACGTATTTAAAAATTTACATGCTATTTCATATTATTTGAGATATATTTTCAATTTTTACCACAGACGTTTTTATTTTAAACAATATAGTCAAAATGTTTGGATTAAACTTTATTTATTTTTTATTTTAATTGTATAATAATGTTTTTGTCCGTGGGCTATGCATTTTCTAGAATTGTTTGAAGATCATCGATAAGGCATAATATTAATTTTTTGTAATTAATTTTATTAATAGATACATTAAAAAATTGGTTATTGTTTTGCATTTTTATTTTATTTAAACTTATAAAATTAAATCACAAAAAAAAAATAGGTGCCTAAGTACTTTCATATTTAGAGCTACAAGTCCTACTGAAATGTATTATGAATTAGTAAACTTAAAGGCTTGTTTTTATTTCAAGTATTTTTACTTTATGCAACTCTGTTAAATTTAAAATTAACTTTTAAAGTCAATTATGTTTATAAACAAAAAATATTAACATATTTTTTGGATTCAAATTTATAAAATTGAAGCAGTTTTAAAAAAAAAAATTGTAATCTAGGCTAATATTTGTTAAAACTCAAAATTGCACATTATTTATTGTATATTTTTTAAGCGTCGTGGACTAATACAATTTAAATCATTTTACTATGGTAAACAACAAAAGTCTATCTTACCACCTTGTATCTTATGCCATTAAAGAATTATCAAAAATATAAAAAAAAAACATTCAATAACAAAATTAGAGAATATATAAATTTTATTTCAGGACTTGTCATCACCTTTAACCAAGAATATAACACTTCAAGCTCCGTTAGTATCTTCACCAATGGACACTGTCACAGAGTCAGAAATGGCCATAGCAATGGCTGTATGTAATATTTCATTTTATTATCAAACTATAATACACAAATTAATG
Source organism: Chaitophorus viminalis (assembly GCA_025469195.1). NCBI lineage: Eukaryota > Metazoa > Arthropoda > Insecta > Hemiptera > Aphididae > Chaitophorus > Chaitophorus viminalis. The sequence goes on from JAIPRK010000208.1 coordinate 295,874, forward strand.
AAAACTATTCATATGAGACTATTGTTTTTAAAATTCTAAGTGTTTGAACTGTAACATTTACATTGATATGAACAAATTTGTATATATCCTAAAATATGAATTTTTTTATAGCTTTGTGGAGGTATTGGTATTATTCACCATAATTGTTTACCTGCCTATCAAGCAAGTGAAGTACTTAAAGTTAAAAAGTACAAACATGGATTTATTCGTGATCCTGTAGTCATATCTCCATCTTTATTAGTAAAAATTATTTTGTTGATATAAAACATGTTTATAAATTTCTTATTAAATAAATTATGCTTTATAGGTAGCTGATGTTATTC
>JAIPRK010000209.1:1221-238102 GCA_025469195.1 Chaitophorus viminalis
AAATAATCTGTTATTTGTAAAGATAAAATAAAAATGATCTCATTAATAAATATTAAAATGTTATTTTTTTTATATAACTGTTTTTATAATATATCATCAATAAATTAATAGGTCAAAATAACAATGACGTCATCGTCGGATTTTCTAAGCTGGATGTTTGCTCAAATAATAATGAAATTATTATTTCGACGACGACGACTACGACGACAGAACGTCCTTGAATTCAGCGGCCGCCGTAGGCATGGCCATGCTAAGAAATACCACTGGTGATATAAACCAGTGCGAGAATATATGCGAGAATATATATATAGGAATATGTAGGTACTTACTATGTATTGTCAAATGCCAGTTGACGATTGTGTCGTAATTGACGTTTTTATCGGATCAAAATATTTTCCCTATAATATCATACTTCATACATGTCCCTTCGTATTTATAAAATACCCCTCTCTAAAATGCCACTCATTTTGAAATATTTGGAATTTTAAGTTTTTAGATAGGTAGGTCATTAAAATAAGCGTTTGTAGTGTTGCAATAACAACTAAAATTTGAAATTTGCCAGGAGAGATTGGCTGGTTAATAAATTATGCTGTACCTACCTAGGCTTTTCTAAAAGTTTTTATGCCTAAAACCTGCTCTGTAATCTACTCTTTGATTTAAAAAAAAAAAGACTGTAAAACGATTGAATTAGTAGTTTCGAAGCCAACCCATAACAAAGTTCCCGTTTGTTTCCACATTAATTTTTAAAAAATTTAGATTTAGATTATTCGATGAGTCCTTTTTTTCAGTGGCCATACGGAGATGAATTGATGATTGATGAATGATTCACTCGCATGGCGTATTAGCCATAGGTCTAACCATAGGTCTATGGGTCTAACACCAGATTGTACTTGATAACGCTTATCTATGGGCGTAGATGATAATAAACATTTCAAACTTTCAACCTCGGTGGCCCATTGTATTTGTACCTACATTTGATTTTGATGTTTGTAATTTTGTAAAGTTTTGACTGTTGACTATCCATCGCTTTAGTCTTGATCCTCTTTCTTCCACTTTTCTCAGATACGTGTAGTTTCGTTATACAGTTCAAGATTGTTCAAGTCGACATGGCGGACGATGCCAGCATGGAAAACTTAGAGGAAACAACCGAGCCATCAATGGATTCTTCCCGGGGAGCGACTGAAGAGAACGAAGAAGATAATGCTGGTCAGTAGTAAATTCTCGTTTGTTGGAACTTTAATGTTAACCTGACATACTTGTTCATCATGTTTTATAGTTATGTACAAACTACACGAAGAGATTGATAACCTGAATTTGGTACTCGATCATTTGGAACGCAAGAATGGTGACATTTATACAAGAATCGAACAGCTACTTGCGTGTTTCCAACAAAGTAAGACCGAAGGAGACGAAAACAATGATGATAATGAATAATGCGATGTAGTACAATATAGGGAAACAAAATACCAACATTAATTATGATCATATAATATTAAAATCATTTATATTTTCTATTAAGTTTAAATCATAGTTAGTCCTTTCAAGATAGTCCATATAATATTATGTTGTTCATACATATTATTTGGAGACCTGGAATTCTTTATAGTTCATTGGGATTTTATTTATTTTTTTCTGACTTTCAAGTTGTCTAATTTGTGGATTTATATGTATGTTTTAAGAGCAATAACAGCACCTATCATTAGTCCAAAAGTATTAATAAATTGTATGGGTATTATGAAAAGACATTTTTTAAGTTATTTGTTTCTGATATTCAAAATCTGTCTGTATGCTCAAAAATCAGTCAATGAAGTATATTAAGTAAAATATTTCTCTGTTGCCTTAGGCATTAGATGTTAAATGATCACATAATGTTCGCGGCGTAATAAGTAATTCTTTGCATATTTGTTTAAATAAATACTTATAAAAATACCTACTTTTTATGTATTTTATATTAGACTTTATTATTAGTTTTTTAATTATTTCAGAAACCGTGTATTGTTCTGTTAAGTTGTTACAACTATATTTTTTAACTTTTGTTTTGTTAATTGAATATTTGATAAATTAAATTATTTATAAGAAATATAATAACATTCCATGAAAAATGTTTCTTTACCATTTGTTCATTAATGTCTTAACATGACTGTCATCAGTTAATTTATATTTATTATTCATGGGTAATTTAATAGCATTGTTAAATAAAGAATTGTTTTATGATAAACTAATAAGCCTTAATAGCTCATTTAGTTGTCTATTCTTTTTTATCTCTGAATTAGCTGTCCAAGACTATAAGTCAAAGTACAATTTAATGGCATATGCAAGGCACTTCTTTTAATTATAAATTGTATTGTACCTATCGTGTCAAAGTTAAAACTTAAAATATATATAATATATATTTTTTAAGAACAAGAAAATTTAGTTAATTTTTAATTATAAATTTCTCTTTTCTCTGTACATTTTTTAAACTTTTCGAGGGCTACATAAAAAAAAAAAAAAAGTTAAAACATAATATTGATAAATTTATTATTATATAAAATTATAATGAGTTTCGTCAGTTTTGTGTTACATGTAAAATGTAAGTACGAGTTAAAATGATAAACTATTGAGTGTTCATTTTTAAAAAACTTTTTTAAAGAAAAAATCTAATAGTGTTCATACTATTAAAAGTTTTAAAATGTTGGGTTGTATACATAAGTGCAAGCAAATGCTGCTATAATTGTTTGTGCAATTTATCTGAACTCCTTATATTTAGGAATGGAAAGATAACTATTGAGATAACCTGCTCCTCAAAAATAATTTTTAAGAAACTCAGCGACTTCCATTTATAAATTATTGTTGATATTGTTGTTTACTAAAAAAGGATTATAGAATAATTTATAATTAAATAAATATATTTAATTAATAGATCTAAATTATAGATCGATTATAATCTACAATAATATTTAAAAAAAATTTAAAGATTACCTTTATTTTTGAGGGCCACTTAAAATTACTTGACAGTCTACGGGTTGCCGACATCTGGTGTAAAGTATTAGTAAAACTTAAACACAATACAAGCTTTACCACTTTTCTGTATCACACATATGCAATTCAAAAAGCATAATCCAGAAATGAATAAAGATAAATAATTTCGAAGTTGATTAATACATACTTAGTTAGTACTTATCATAGACTAATGAGTAATGTAGATTTTAAAATATTTAATGAAAATTACAAATAATATTTAAGCACATCAAACTCAACAAACAAATGGTTATAGATGAGATAAACATGAGAATTCACTACGAACTATAGCATACAAGTTGAGTTACATATTTAATAGTTTGCCATTTTCATAACTTAAAATCAATGACTGGATAAGGCAAATCAGAATAAAATTATCATATACACGTAAAAAAAAAAATTGGGTAAAACAAAGTTTTTGATTTTTATACATGAAATCTACAATAATGCACAAAGTATATTATACATCAATAGAATACAAATTATCATTGTTATAAAATCAATCCAATACTATTCCGAACCCAACTGAATATTGTAGTTAAGACATATTATAACATTAATAATCAGTAGCTATTGATATAACAAACATTTGATTTCTTTTCAATATCATCATGCAAGAAGCACCAATACTACTGTTATTTGTTTGACAATCAAATACCCATTAACATTAATAATATGGATAATTATTTATTATTTAACTAACACTTTTTCCATAAAAATTAATACAAGACATAAGAATAATTACGGTAAGTACATCTACTAGTCAACATAATCATACTTAGATAAACTTCAAACTTTTCATGTTATGAATTATGTAATGAGTAAATATTTATACACAATACAATACATATATGTACATAAATATGTATGTGATAGTCATTTTCACCCCTTGGCCCTATAATAAAACAATTACACGAATAAATGTTATTTAAATATATCCACTCGGTTAATGTTTAACATATGTTTCAATTAACATAATTTATGCTTATAAAATGAACAATTACTAAAAGTATAACATTGTATATTTTTTATTGATTTCAATTTCAATGAACACACTATTATCTCATTGGAAGATACACACATCAGTAATAATATTGTAATATATTTATGTATAGTAAATATTTGTATAACAAAATACTGTATCATTGTACTTATTTTCAACAGTATATGTTTACACTTTTTGAGGTAAGTAAATAAAAACAACTTTGGTTGTACTTACACAATCAAGCATTGCTAATTAGAAAAAAATCCACAAAAGGTTTTTATATATATATAGATACTCCTATAATATTAGGGCAGTGTTGCCACTGCGAGTACCGTGAAATTGAATATACTTTTATTATTTGAACACTAGTAATTGTAATATACAATTAGAAAAACACCTTACACTATATGTGAATAAAAATAGTCTTAATTACATTATATTTCTAAAACACAGAATAGAATGATTAATTACTATTTGAGAGGTGTAGCTACTAATATGTAGATGTACATATAAATATTTATGTATTATATTTGTAATTCTAAAAAAAAAAAATAATAATAATAATATAAATGTTTTGTCACATTATTATTGATTTTATTTTTTCAAAACAGGAATGAACAAGTTTTCAGAAGAGGAACAGTCTTCTACCACTAAATTGTACAGATTACATAATCATACCTACTAAAATCACAAAATATATTCAACAAGCATATACAAAATCTCAGTGTCAGTCATTATCTGGTGATCAATGATATTATTTTCAATTCAGACTAACAAAAGTCAAAAAGAAAAGAATATTTTACAAAGTAAACTAAGAGTAATTTGGATGGGAGATACATTTTTGAAATATAACATCTTGATAACCACCTTGATCACTTTATCCAATGATCAGTCACTAAATAGATAAGTTATATCTAGCAATAATATACATTCAATTTGAAAAAAAAAAATATAATTCAAAATAACAAATAAAAAAAAAAAAATGCAACAAGTTATTAATAACGTTTGAATTCAATATAATAAAGTCTTTCCTAAAGGAAAGGTTTATAATAAACTAGGTTTACACCTAACACTTAAATATTGGTAACACTCATGGATTACACAATTACATTACAGATATATTTTTTGTCGGGCAAGATTTATACCATATAAAATAAAATATACCATACGGATCAAACAGTAGTAAAAATACAAATAAAATAATGTTAGCTGCTCATAATCATATTTGTACATTATTAAATCTTATTATTATATTTTACAATAAAATACAATTTTAATTTAGCTTATTGAGCAGCATAATACAGTTATATTGGTTTATAAACATATTCAAACTTTGTTTTTAAAGTATTTATTATAAATCAAAACCCTGTAATATTTATTAATATATAATAAATATATAATGTAAGAACTTATAATTGTGTATCTAGAAATTATAATTTTAATAATTGTATGAAAATAATTGAATAAATTAATGCATATTAATATTTTTTCAATACCGTTTGGACTTACGATAAGATTTTTTCAAACGGTTTACAACCATATGTCAGTCACTTGATTGTTTTTTTGAAGTCTTGTGATTTCGCTTATAGTAATTTTGTGCCATGGAGTTGATTAACGATACAATGAAATAGAGCACCATTGATAACACAAACAAATCAAACAATTTCACAACAATATTTGCTCCCTATAACATTTTTTTTTTATAAATGTAAAGAGTATAATTATTGAAAAAAAAAAATTGTAAACATTATTTTACCTTTGAGTCTTTTTTGGCATGTAACCTTTGTTTTTGGTTTTCTAGAAATTTTGTAATAGGAGCTTGCATTTTTTTACCAACTCCTGGAATTTTGCCAACAATATCGAGGACACTTGCAATGAGAGTTTCATTAAAAGCCACCACAACGAATAACACTTGAATGCTCATTTTAATAGCAGCTTTACCAAGAAGAGTAGCACCAAAAAATGTCCAAAATGGTATTAAAAAGTGTCCACATGTGATTCCAGCAAGATCAAACAATGGATTGGGAATCTAAAATATTGATTTAATTTATAATTTAGTATAGTTAATGGTTAATAAAAAAATATTAACTTACAGAAGCACAAGCTAAGATTCCGAAAAAACCGACTTTTTTTACAAGTCTCTCGACAAATAATTTAGACTGGTCTACCAAAGTCTAAAAATTTAAATTCAACTGTCATATAATCAAAAAAAATTACACAATAATAAAATTATTACCATTGTTTCATGGTGTTTTTCTTTTTTTAGTAATTCTTCAAATTCAATTAAATCTTCCTTATCTTCATCAGGTGGTCTCCCAGAAAGTCTAGCAGCTCTCGCCATAAAATATGGTGGCAACTCGCCAAGTGCTGTGCCTGCTCCCCACATCATGGCTTCAACTCGTACTTTCAACATAATATTCCATAAGCTAGCTGTCCAAGCAGAATCAAGTTCATCAGGGCAAATAATTCTAAAAGTATAAAATAAAATTATTTAACATATTATACATAATATATAATGTATATATATGTATAGTTTTATAATCATTGGTTATAAAATAAAAAATCAATGCCAACTTACTGTTCTGGATATGGGGGTTCAGGGAAATTTAGTCCTCCACATTCATAGGCAGCTAAAGTAACTGAAGTAATGTGTGGACCTAAATAAAGAAGGAATGTATGAAGACCGGTACCAAAACCAACAGATGACAATACTCCTAAACCTAACCAGTATAAACACCATGAAATTTTGGATTTTGCCCATATTAATATCTGAAACAATATTATTGAAATATTAAAGGTACTTTTTTACTCAAATTTTAATAAAATATTTACTGGTAAATGAGGTCCTTCAATGTATAATAATATAATTGGAGCAGATATAACTAAAATTGCAATAAGCACATAGAACTTATAACAAATTAATCTGAAAAATAAAATAAATTATAATTAGTTACAGTAGTTACACTATTAATAATGATAATAAATATGTCATTGTCTTTAATAATAGTTGAAAACTATTATTAATGCATTAAAAATAATACAAAAACACAACGTAAATGAAACATTTTAAATTATGATAATCCTCATGATTTAATTGATATTTAATGATCAACAAGACTTATAATTTAATTACATATTTGAAACGTAATAAAAATATTAGTGGAATAGCTAATAATTTTTTATGAGGCCAACATGCTATTGTATTTAATTAATTAATTTAATTTCAAAAATATAAAATTAATTATTAAATAAAAATGAATGTTGAATTCTATTAATACTAGATTCACAGATTTTTACATATTTTATAATTATATTAGTGTATACAAAATTACATTTATTAACACTATTAATATATTAAGATAAATTAGATATTTAATGTACTTGGAGATTATTAAACACACACAAATGGTTAGTTATCATATCAGTTGACAGTTTAAGCAAACCTTGAGGTTCATTAAATTCATTTAATTTAACAATATCTTAACATTTAAATTGTTTTAAGAACGGTTTAAATAACATAAAAACTACTCATAAATAAGCAGATTATATAACATACGTCTGTTCTATAATTCATTTAAAAATTGAAGTTAAGGTAATATTTTATTATACTTAATAGGTAATTTTTAGTTATATTTATCTATGAATAAAATGAGTAGACAATTAAATGATTTTTTTTTTGATATTTTGCATAGAAAGGCTTTGAAGACAGGGACAATTAGTCCCCTGGGTATTTATTTATTTTTGGTAGAGCAGTTGGATAGTTTGTATATATGAATAATGTATAAATGTAGATATGTTTGTATTTTTCATCTCTAGGCAGTTGTTTCACCCGAAACGTGAATCTACTAGTACCACGTTCAAACACAACTATAGTCCACGACTCTCCCAGAAAGGCATTATTTCTCTTCTAGTGTAATATGTTACATATAAATTTGCTTTTAAGACTTACTTTTTTACAAACGTCTTGGATAAACATACTACTTCTTTACAGAAATAATCTAAAGTTAAGAAGGGATGTTTCCATATCACAATGGAATGGGCATCCATGGTTGATGATTTTTTTAGTTGTTTGGATTTAGAATTACTCTGTCCGTTTTGTAATACCTAGAAAAAATGTTAGACATAAGCATTATATTTCAAACATAGGTCAATAGCATATTTTAAGACAACACATTATGTTAAATTTATTTTAAACAAAATTAAAAATATTTTTAAAAAAGTGTGGTTATAAATACTCTCTTTACTAATGTAACTCTTTTAATTAGTTAGTATACAATTTCACATTAACAAGTAACCTAATTCTTATTTTCTAAACCTTAAACCTTTAGTAAATTGATGATCCACATCTTATTTACTTTTTGTAATTGTCAATAGCAACAATGTTTGAGATCCTACTAATTTTATACTTCCTTTAATCTTCCAACTCTCTTAGATGTATAGTAAATGTTTATTCTATCAATTAAAATTGTATCTTATAATATTATTATATATAATGTTGTCAAGTTACCATCTCTTCAAACTCTATCATAATCTTGATTTCATATAATATATTATGTCATGACCACCATTTATGAAATATGACATAATAAAGACATTTATCTATATTTTTAAAATAAAAAATATTTATTCCTATTAAAATATAATGAGTATTAGGTATAACTGGGTTCAATGAAATTTAGATAATTTCACTAGCAGAGTAAGTTGAAAATAAAAATAATTTCTACAGCACCATTCAGTTTAAAAATAAATGTTAGATATCTAGAATTATCTATATTAAAAGCTTATATTTAGGAACAGGAACTATTTATGTAAGTATGAAAGTTATTTGAAGATTTCAAAATTAATTCTAATTACTTATTTGAGATATTAAACTTTTATGTAATTACTTATTACATACATAATACAATTTGTTTTTTGAACAATTAATATGCTTGATGTCTTTTATTTATAATATACTCACAAAAAAAGTAGTGCTGTTGATTTTTATAAACTATTTTATTTAAAAAGTTTAACAAATAATCAAATATTGTCAAGAAAATTAATAAATAAACACGACTGCAGAGAATAATTAAGTTATAATAATACAATTGCAATAATTACAATGCAAAGAAAAACAATGAATTGTAATACATACCATTTGTGACATAATCATTCAAGGTAAAAAGAATAACTAGTTGAAAAATATGAACATGTTGTACATGAATATATCAAAATTGTGACTGAATTTATTAGTTGAAAAGATAACAAAAATGATAAATTATTTTATCACGAGAATAACATAGATTTACAATTTATTTGTCATTTCAAGAAAAAGGAAAAGTACAGCCATGGTAAATATTTAATGGTAGCCAGGATAAAGAGCTACTTGTTATGTAATTTATCAAGTAATAAAAAATGATAATAGCTATTGTAAAGCTAATTAATAAAAAAAAGGTCAAGTTGTAATCTTGTTGAGATTAAAATAGTTAACTGTATGCTTACTTTATCGGTTTTTTTCTGTCTCTGCTTGGATCTAGAGTCATTTGGTGAACGCTCCACCGTGAAGTTGGTGACCGCAGTCGACCCTCCTTTGGTCTTGTGGCGCATCTAAGCCAAGAAACATGATGGCGTAAAAACAAATTAATTAATAACACTCACATAAAAAAAAATACGTTTTACTATTGTTTTATTATCAAAACGCACAATACGTTACGAGCAAAAAAATTGTAATGACTAAGTCCGTATAGTAGTAGTAGCAGTAGTCGTAGTAGTAATAGTAGTAGTTGTAGCGTGGTGATGGTAAAAAAGAAGAGAAATGACGGTTAATATTATTATTAATAAAGTTAGGTACCTTGGACACAGAGGTGGGGCCGTGTGGATCGTATATTGATCGCGGGAGAAGGCGGCGGGCCGATTCTACGTGTTCATCGTGTAGCGGACGATTCGATGCGAAACAGACCGACGGCGAGCGCGTGGCGATTGGGAAACCGCAGAGCAGCAGTTGACGACGGTCGTGTTTTCGTCTTCTCGACGCGTATTTCCGCGTTCTGTCTTCTGTTACGAAACGTCTACCTACTATACTATTATTGCGGTGCGCGCGCGACAAGTTTGCCTCAGCAGCTGTTGGCCCGGTCGCGGTCGTCGTAGTAGTAGTACTGCGAGTTTGTGTCCTGTGACGTAACCCCTGTAGCCGCTGGATCCGCCACGGCCTCTTATCATCCCGTTATCTCCGGCCGCCGTTATCGTGGTGCCGCGTATGGCATGTTTTGATACCGCGTTGAACCACGTGGAACGCGTAATAATCTTAACTTTGGCCGGTCTGTACATCACCATTCACCCGTCGTCAAGTCCACTCGACAGCTGTTCCCCACCATGCCTGATTTCGTATCACCGCCCGACTATAAACAATATTGTGTTTACTGTCTATAGCATATCAGCTATAGTCTACAAGTTCGTGGTGCTAACGGCTGACCAAGGTGTATGATGAATGAATGAATGAATGATCAATTCGAGATTAATATTATAATAATATGCAATAAATATATAATATAATATAATATATTCACGTTTATCTTTTGTCCATGGTACTGGACTGGCCATTGGTGTCCGTAAGTACTCATCCATACTCCACAGGTACGGAAAACCACGCAACTGGCGTCTGTCACAGCTCGTCGTTGAATAGTTGTTACGGGAACATAATCGTACGATATTCGTGAGAAATTTGTCTTTGTTAATTTTTTCCCTACAAAGTAATTGTGCGATTGATTTCGTTATCATTTGTAGAGTATTTGCCGATGAGAACGTGCCGTGTTAGTATTACATTCTTTCTTTAATAAACCCTGTAAACTATGTACCATAAAGTGTATCATTTTGCAGTTGCTTGTCCGCGTGCCAACTGTTTTGTGGCTACCATCCAACTGACGGTAAATCGAAAATATCCATTGTACGTTGTTACAACCAACCATTGGTGTCATTGCATTTGGTTAAACCATGTATTCCTTTTTCTGCAAATCGTTACGAACATTTTGTCGCACTCATGCAGATGGGATGGAAATAAATATTACAGTGCCAACCACGTTTCCAAATCGAAATGGCCACATCCGCTTCTATTCAAGACGTGTGAGTGATGCCATCTCTTCTGTTTGTCTTAGCTATCAGCTAATTCTATAGTCTGTTTAACCAGTTTTAAGTGATAGTATTGATTCATTCAGATTTTTTCTAGAACTTGGAACCTATATTCTTCGGAATGCTAATGGACCACTTGGAAATCATAGACCATTGCCTTCAAGACGGTGATATTGTAGTGATATGGCTAAGAATGGATGAGTGGACAGATGTAGTGATCCCTGAAATATTAGATGCTGGCAGTAGATATGGTAGCAGCAATATTACCAAAAACATTGTAATAAATAGTTTATTTATTGTTATGTAAGCATAGTATTTTTAAAATTTTTAAAAATTTTTATACAGGACATTTCATTAACTACTGACGAGTGTGATGATTCAGTTACAAGTTTACGTACTTCATTATTAAAGAACGCTTTTCAAAATTTGGCTGTATGTAATGGTTACACTATTGGAAGTAATGGATACAAAATTTTGTTTTCAAAAAAAAATAATTCACATTGTCCTAATCTTATACTATGTGGCAGTGTAATAACTAATATTACAACTGAGGCATACAAACAGTAACTATTTAATTAACCAAAGTGTTTCAATTTTATTACAGTAGTAAGTTATATTTTAGGAAAAAACATGATGACATTTCTAAAATGTCTGCTAATCGTACTGATGAGTCTAGTGAATATCCAGTTGACATCATATCAAAACTGTGCCACATATCAATTGTCTATGAATTATTAAGCATCCGACATAACAAAAATATTCATTTACATAATGAGACATCAAATAAAGATAGTAAGTTTGTAAACATACTACTTACATTTTTAGTAAACATTAAAGAATTTTTATTTTAGAAGGTATTTTTATAATGTATAACTATTCAAGACTATGTCAAATATTGGCAGTATTTGAAAAAAACGTTTTGGATAATTATTATTGTGCATTACCAAATATCAACGGTATGGAATTTAAATATCTGCATAGAACCGTAAGTTTTATAGTCTAAAGATATTTAAATGAAGTAAAAACTTTTTATAACCAAAGTTTCAATACATAAAAACAAATTGATTAAATCTCAGTTAAAACATAAAAATTATGTTTTCCAAAATTTTTTTTCATGGAATCCCAGGTATGTTCTGTGGCGATACAAACTTTGGTTTTTTTAAATGGTAATCCCAATTTTCTACGCGAATTAATATTCCGTTTATTTTTCTGGAATTTTAGGCGTAACTTAGTCAAATTTTAGGCTAGTATTTTCGGAATGATTCAGATTTATAATTGTGTGTGAAGGTATTAAACTAATTAGGTATTCAAGGATTAGTGATTAGCTTTATATATTATGTAGCATTAATAAGAAAATATTTATTATGATGACAACTTTACTATTAAAGTTCAATGGTAATTAATTATTAATAATGACTGTAGATAGCAGATGTGTGTTACATTATAAGATTCGATGTATACATATAGGTATGGTAGTATAACATATTTCCCAATAATTAATAATATAAGTACTTATGTTAATTCTTATCATTACACAATTACTAATTAGGCCTTATATTAAATTCGCAATCTCAAATCAGTAGCAAATGGTGCTGACAAATTACATTAGAATGTTATGCACTATAGAAATATTTCCTTAATACTTAAATTAAAATAACTCAAAAACTACTCGTTCAAATTTTGATTTTGGTACATCAAAAGTCACAGAAAAATAATCTCAATAATATATCTCAGTGAAAAAAGGGTATTCCCATTTGAAAAACTAAAGTTTGTATCACCATAGACCCTACTTAGGGGGTTATTGAAAAAAAATAAAAATAGCCCACAACATAGTTTTTGTGGTAATTTGAAGATTTAAAAAAAAAAGTTCAAATTTTGGCATTTTTACAACCAAAAATGGGGGTGAGCATCCTAAACAAATCATCCTGTATACAATTGAATCTGCTTAATGGGGACACCCAGTGGCGTAGCCAGGATTTTTCAATGGGGGGAGGGGTTTACGGTTTAAGTCTACACAAAAGGTAGGTATACATAAAACAAATTATTTCAAATTTAATGTCAAATATTTTAATTATATTACAATTTACATCAACTGTAGTCTTCTTGTTTTAGTCGCTAATTTATTTAGGACATCATTAGGGTCTATTATTATATCACTATGTATATTCATCATTGCCAAACCATTCAACCTATTTTCACATGTGGTGTTTCGTAAATATGTTTTCAATCTTTTTAATGTAGTAAAAGATTGTTCATTGCTAGCAGTTGTAACTGGGAATGTTGCTAAAATCTGTAAAAGTTTAAAAGTAGAAGGAAAAATTGAAAAATTGGATTTCTATTTTTAAACTATTATTTACCTGCATATCATTAGAATCTTTATTTTTGTTATATACAGATAACAGATTGTCAGCATTCAAAACTGATATTTTATAGTAATTTGTATTTTCATGTTTATTGAACTCTTCAATAGCTTTTTTCCAGTTTGAAAAATATTCTAAAATAAGTTTTTCTAATTTTTGTTTTCCACGACCTCCTTCATTTTGATTAAATAACACACAATCTAAAATCTTCGAATAACTTAACCAGGACCATCTTGTCAACCAACTTAGTTGGAATTTTAAATTCCGATTACCGCATTGAGGAAACTTAAAAGTACTATCAGGTTTCCAAATGGTTTCTAATTTCATTAGAAGTTCAGCACGTTTATTTGAATTAATCTACAATAAAAGCAATACAAGAAACGTGCATAAAAATATGTAACTATCTATTAAATAATAGAATATTAAAATAGCAATAGTATTTATGAAGCATATGGTTGATAATAATATAGTTTATATTCCATAATAATAATTAATAAATAATACCAAAAACCCGATTCAGAGTTTTAAATCATTCATGAAAAATATAATTTTTAAATGGAAATGTATTTACATATGATTAAATAAGCAAAGCTTATACTTAATAATAAATATTAATGTTGCATACTCCATAGATAGCAAATTAGCATAAAGAATTTGCAGTGCTACGCCACTGGGGAAACCGCATATTAGGGACAAATCGGCATAGTCCCAAACAAATACATTGGTTTTAGGTAGTTTAACTTCGTTTACTAGGGACAAACCATCGGGTTATAAGGGACATATAATATCTGTAACTAAAAATATGTATACGTATATATAAATTTTATTTTTTAATATTTAATTTTTAAAAAGTGCCAAACTTATAAATTCCCATTTTTTTTTTTTTTACTCTCAAAAACTGAATTAATTATGAATCTTCATGCAATATTTATAATTAAAAATATTTTCAATCAATATTAGTTTCTTGTGGTAATTGACTTATTGTTATAAACAGTTTTTGCTTCACAACTTATTATATTATACAAAAGTAATTAAATATATAATTTAGGAAGAATGGATTTTGGTTTTCAACTATTTATCGGTATATCCATCACTTATTGAAGAATGTGTTCAATATTTGTCATCAGCCCAAGTTGGTGTTCATAAATTGTGTACATTTTTAATGGAGATGTCATCTTGTGTTAGCTCATTTTATCATAAATATAATATTTTAATGGTTAGTATGAATCTTTTGTTTTATAGGAAATTTTTTACAGATGTTTGATACTTTTATTTAGTATTTTTAACCCCAAATAACTATAGCTATCAATATACATTTATAAGAACTTTAAATCAAACTCGGTACTCTTAAAGCTGTAAAAAAGTTTTTTTTTATAACAATTTAACAACTTATAACAGTGTAAATATTACTGTTACACAAATAATTTTTGGTCTCTAGAATATTATTTTTGAGGTTTTACCATACTTTCATTATCAGTATTTTCAAAAAGTAAATTAATTTAATCAAAATGCATTTTACTGAATAAGAAAATATTAATATTTTGAAAATTAGATTATCTTCTATACAAAACTTTAGAATAAAGTTAATGTTCTGGTTTTATCCTATGTACTTATTCTTTTGTAAAAATTATTTGGTAATATCATGAACCAGTGAATATTATCCTGGCTGTCATAAAGAATTTCTTATTAATATAAATTGAAATTAAAATGCATACCCACAGACCACTGTCTTTTAGACTATTTTCATGAGTTTTGAACTTAGAACTAAATGTTGTGTAGGAATGGGAGTTTTATCAACCATAATCTAGCATACATTAAGAATGTATTATTAAATTATTAGAGTTGATATTTGTGATATTCGAAGTTTCTGAAAATAAATGAAAAAATCCTGTGTTCTAAGCTGTAAAGCATGTAGTAATTCCCTATAATAAAGACTAGGGTTAATATAGATTAAACAATGTAACTATTTATGATATTGGATTATGTGACAACATACAATATGAAACATTTTGCAAAAATAATACTATTGGAATTATGGAAATATAATATAGTAATATACAGTATTTTAAATATATATATATATTTTTTAATTTTTATTAAGAATATAAGCAATCTGTACAATCATGCACAATAAGTATATGCGAGGAATGAAAAAAATGGTAATGAAAGTCGTGATTAAAGGAGCCACTCATTAGTGACACATGAGCATGTTTTCTACATATTTAAAAAAATATAATTTATATAAAAACTTTATGTAATGATTTCATATTTTATAAAATAAAACTAAACATTTTAAATGTATATAAGAAACAAAAAAAAAAAACAAAATTAAATATTATACAATTTAAAAGTATATATAAATAGAAATAAATGCTTAGCCTTGAGTATTATTAAATATAACTTCTATATGTTACGACTGGTTTTGATCCATCTTTAGCCTAAAATACATTAAAAAATAGTAATACAACTGAATATGAATAAATAGACGAAGGAATATAATGATAAAAATTGGTCATTTAAGATAAATTATTTCTATATATATAACAACTAATTTTTGGAACTATTTTTTTTTCTTATATTTATTTAATTTTTATTTCTTTATATATATTTTGTATAATTAATTTTGTACAGAAATGTAAAAAACTTTCTTATTTCACAAATCTTTTCTGTGTTCATAATAAATACCAAATATTGTAATACAGTTAATTAATAAAAAAAGAAAATGTTTATCCCTATACATTTAGAATTTAATTACACAAATAATATTAATTTACTCAGTCTTCTACTATTAATGGATTATAATTAACAGTATTTACAAACTATTTTTCTTTTATTTATAGACATTGTATTAAATCCTAAATAATTAATATTATTCAACAACCAATACTTTAATAAATTAATGTTCATTAATTCTGTATAAAATTTGTTAAAAAAAAAAATCATATATATCATATATATAAAATTGATTACTTAGAAAGATAATTATCCTATTATGGTATACTATTAATTACTCATATTTAATAAATGTGCAGTGAAAGTAGAAATAAATATATTACATAAATTGACATAATTGACTGAAAAAATATTTCATTATTTGAAATCACAAAATTTATTGTAGCCTTGTAAGTATGTACATTATTATCTAATAAATATGTGATAAAGTGAGTTATATTATAACCTTTGAGATAAATTTAAAATTTGATAATCCTGCTTCTAAAATTAGATGTACCTCTGATATAAGATATGTGATGTCACAAGAAAACTGCAGGTGTGGAAGAACACTTACAAATTGTTGATCATTCATGAGAAAGGGATGGACTGATAAAATTAATTAGGTTTAAGATTTTTATAATTCTTTTTTCTGAATATTCCATAATAAAATTACAGAAAACAATATATGAAAATATTTTGCTAACCGACTTACCTACTTTATAATAACTAATCATATTAATTCTTCTATTTGATTTTCTAAATGAAATAAACAAAATTGATAGGTAATTCTTATTAAATGTATAAAAATAAAATTGATGATATTATAAAATAGTTCTAAGTTCATACGACTAACAATATAGAACTTTAGAAGCTTCCATATACATGTGCTACTATTACATACTTTTAATATTTAATACTTGATAGTCATTATTCATTAATAATTAAAAATAATACAAATTTAACATTTTATTTCTATACTGTTTATTCACAGGACCCAATTCCAGAATTTTTACCATTGATGCATGCTCGATTATATTTGGTCAAAGCTCTAATACAGGTGTATGAAAATGTTTTCCATATATTAGGCATTGAAGCTGTACGTGAAATATGAATTTGCTAATGGCGTTATAGAAGATACCTCTAAAAATCTGGTTTGTGATAAGTATCACAATATATTCCTAAGAGTCAATGTAAATATCTAATGACTTATGTTACTTTAATTTTTTTATATTTTTTTTATAAATACATTAATTACGTCAATCTTATTATTTCAAGCTTAATAATCCTTTGATAAATCCCAGATTGCCAGAAAACTTTGCGCCAATCTGGTCGAATAAATAAATATATAAAAGTAAACCAAAAATAAAACACATCGTACATCCTTAATATTGTCTACAAGCTGTATAGATTATGCAACACGCACGTTCAATTTATATATTTTATAAATAAAAAAATAATGGAGATGGGAAAAATCATAATAAACGGACAAACTTTTACTTCTGGTCGGGACTTTTGGAACTAAACTGACGTTTTTAAAACACATGTTCGAGCTGTTGAGATAACAGCATTGTTTAGGAATGTCTCGTTGGGATCTTTTTTTATTATAGTCTTTTAAATTTTCAAAAGCTTTTGGCTTTAAAAAGTTTTTTTATACAACTGTATATCCATTGACACTGTAAATTTGTTTTCGATACGTGCTTGCGCCATTTAGATAAAATAATACTATGTTAAATTTAATCCGAAAAATATTTCATACGACGGAACATAAATCTGTAGAATTTTAAAACGATCAACATTTAAAAGTCAACATATAAATATTGATCACATGACCTATGATATAGGTTGTATCTATATCTATACTATTCTATTATAGGAAGAAAAAAACATTTGAAATTGATTTACATATTGATTTGAGCTACACCGCTGTTCTCCTACACCGAAATTCATTAAGTTCGTTTAGTTCATTTAGGTACTGTAATTATTTTCCTATATCAAGTATATAACATTAACGGCTATCGATTGTTATCCTAAGCGACTGACGGCTAGACATTTAAGCTCATATTTTACTTTCCCGATTTCGATACACACAATAGAACCGAATATATGAGTAGGGAGGGCACAGTGACTAAACAATGGTAAAGTTCTCTTGGATTGAAATGTACTTAACGCCTATCAATTCCACATGAATCGACCAACGGCTAGACATTAAAACTTAAATAGGTACCAAATTTTGTGATTTTCAAACTGAGACTCTAAACGACAGACGTCAAATAACCGGAGTTCAGTATCTTTTCACCGTAGGCGGGATGACAAACTTCCAAATCGATTTCCCCGGTAGAGCGAGGTGGGGGTCTGGGTCTGAAGTCTAGTTATAATAAAATAATTGCCGACAGAATATTACTAAAATTAAAATACTGTGTCTTATTAAACATTGATGAAAAATAATTTTTATAAAAAATGTTACTTAGTAGGTAGGTAATGCAAATGAATAACTTCTTTTTCTTCTTCTTTTGGCTTCGGCCTTTAAGACCATGCCGCTAAATACAAATCTTGCCATCTATCCCTGTCCTCTACAACTTCTCTGCATCTGATTCCTGGATCTAGCGTTTTTAAGTCCTTTTTTACACAGTTTTCCCACCTCAGTCTAGGTTTACCTAAAGGTCTTTTATCTATTGGTTCTTCCTCAATTACTTGTCTAACTAGAGATCCTTGCTTACGCCAAGTATGCCCCCCACATGAGTCTTCTTTTTGTAATCTCCTTGACTATGTCAGGTCTCTGAAACTGTCTTTTGAGTTCATAGTTATGTAATTTTCTCCAGTCATTTGTTCCACTGTCAAAGATCGGTCCATATATTTTTCTTAAGACTTTTCTCGAATACTCCTAGTCTCTGTTCTTCGGCTTTCCTCAATGCCCACGTCTCCGAATCATACAGGACAATAGATCGTAATAATGTCATATACATTCTTATTTTTAAGTTTTGTGAAAGTGTTCTCGATTTTAGTATTCTTTTTAATCCATATTATCCCTTGTTAGTTAATTGTATTCTTGACGACACCTCTGTCTTAAGTTCATTATCTTGGGTAATAATCGATCCTAGATATTTGAATTGTGATACTTTCTCACGGGCTGTGATGTTGTATTTGCTATCTGAACGTTTATATCTGTCTGGTTAATGCTAGCTCTAATGAGGTTTATAATTTTACTTGGAAATCTGAATTCTTAAATGAATAACTCTTGGAATTGAATACTGAAGCCTATACATAATTTAAATTTTACTGTCGTTTAATATTTTTCATAATTCCATTCTGTTATGACCTATCTAGTCAAATAAAAATAATATTTCTCAATTTACCACATAAGAAAGTAATTGAAAAAATAAAAATAAAACTTATTTGGTATTTTTGATGATCTCTATCAGCTTATAGTTAAACAAAACATATAGGTTATCTGATCTAAAAATCGGTTTTTTATAAAAAAAAAATTTTATAAAATAAGCGTCGCATTGTATATGTCTCAAACGACTTAACATCATGGTTATCATTATTATAATCTTAAGAGCAGTGTTACACTGTTATGCAAACCCGTCGGTAACCGTTCGCGGAGCCGTACGCTTTTTTGCTTGCTTGCTTGCAAAAAAAAAACAATTATGTATAAGTATCACAATTTTATTAAGTGACCTACTTATCAGTTATCACATAGGTTGTCTAGTGATACAAAATTAATATAAATACACATAGATTGGATTAAAGAATCTTAAACGAAAAATAAAATAATTTTGAATGACAAAATACATAAATATTTGAAAAAAAAAGGAATTACCATTTGTCGTGGAACAATGACTCTTAAACTGACGACAATTATACTTTTAACATTTTCAGTAAATAATAAGTATATTTCTTAGTTCCTAATTTCCCTCTGTTCATACCTACTGAATATAACAGTGATTCATAAAAATGATAAAGTCAAACATTCTTAACAAATCACATTTTTACTCATTTTGTAATGTTCATTATTATTATTATTATTATTTTGAATATAAAACAACTTATTTATATCAACTTCTTTTAATTAAGAATTTCAACTATAATATAATTGTATTAAAATAATACACAAAATCTGAAGTAAATCTATAAGCTACATCTAAATATTTAAGAACTAAGAATTCAGCACAACGAAAATTGGGACTATGTGTATATATTTCTAATACAAAAAATTGCACCATAACCGTGCTTCTCGACCTTTTTAAAACAGCCATACATTTTGGTGACCCTAAAGTATTACTGATAAAGTGATAACCCATACTTTTTACAAATCCGAAGAAGAGTAAGGGACACTGTGTTGATATTTCATTACATTATTTACTTTATCCTTATATACCTACTACCTATTTTCGTAGGTATTTACATTTTTTTTAGAACCTAAAATATACCGATATTCATAAGCACTGAAACCTTTTATTTGATTTTGTAAGAACCGGACCTGGAAACGGGACCTCTCTTAAAAAAATTATACCCATAAAAATATAAATCTAAAAACCCGAAAGTTGGCCTTAAGTTATTGCGTGGGAGGGATATGAGCATAAAAACAATATAATATGGTATGGAGGTTCGCAGAAATACGCGTAGAAGGAAACGAGACCTGATTATCGCGCGTATAAAAAGAGGGTACATAAAAATTACAGCTTGAATATATAAATTGCGGTTTATGCGAGTATTTCCCGCGTACTTGTTCTTCGTACCTAACCTCATTTTAGAGTCATTGATAAGATAACCATACGGATGCCATTCCATTATATCTTAGTCCGTGGTCAAAATGCTAATACTCATAACTTATAACTTAAATTTTAGTATTAAAACCACTGATCCTTTTCTCCACAACTTATGAGTGTAAAAATGGGTGTTCGGCAAAAATTAGGAACCAATTGTTAGATCGTTTATTCTTTTTAATACAACTTAACAATAAATAATACAAAATTACTTAACTTATATATAACGGTAAACTTAAACGGATTAACGGATAAAACGGATATATCGAAACAGCACCATGAACATCAACAGCCCACACCGAGCGTCTCTTCCATGTTCATGAAATTGTATAAACAAAACTATATAACATAATAACAGTGTTGCCAACACAATTGAATTTGGAACGTGACATATTGGCTGAAACTGAACAGTCTGTTGAATAAATTGTTAGGAATAAGCGATATCAACTAACTATAAATAATATTAGGTATTTATGGGTAATTATCTAAAAAAAAGTTGGGAACAGCTAACTTAGTTCATGGTTAGCATTTTATTACACGTATGTTGTATGTACAAGATCATTTATTTAAAAATAGTAAATCACTGCAAATAAAAAAAAGAATCGGATATGGACCTTGTTGTACATAGGGCCCACAGGGGATTGAGTAGGCCTCATTCATAGTATAAGTACTCATTACAATGGATTTGTTAAATTTGAATGCAATGATAATTGATAGGTATCATTGTATACCTGCGAATAAAGATTCTGAACGGAGATGATATATTAGTCTAGAATAGTAGAATAGGTATATTATATAAAATATTATGTTATATTTAAATTGAAATATTATGTTAATATTTACTTTTCAAACGTTTATAAAAAATAATTGTGCCTATTTATTTCAATAATTTTGTGATGACAGTAACAACTTCTGTGGAATCTTCTATTAAATTTTTAAATATTTTGTACTAGACAAATTCTTTTTATCAACGATTATAAAAAAAAAATGTTAAATAATAAGAGTATTTAATATGCCTATAAATAGCTTAAAAATCAATATAATGTTTTGAAAAAAAAATATGACATAAGGGAAATACCAATCTTAATAGTTGGTAAAAATTTTGTTTCTGCAACTTATACTTTTTGAATTACAATATATAAAATCGTTTGAGGTCTTGAGGATAAATCGATATTTTATGCAATTTCGTGAAAATTTTAATTTTAAACGGTCATAAAAATATTTTTTAAGTCTGGTAGAAATTTTTAAAGTTATTTGAAGAATAACTTATACTCGATGTTTCGATAATGAATAACGATAATGTCTGGATGCAATTATTGCCGGAAATAACATTATATTATTCGAATATTTCGTACCTAATTAATCCTGAGCAAAGCGCATGCGTTGGTTTGAAAATAATAATATAAAACATATTTTTCTATAATATAAATATTGTTGGCGACTATATCCGCATTTAAAATTTGCGGGTGTATAGAACACCGTGGGAGACTGATCAGGTAATATTATGATGTCGGTAAAACACTGAATCAACTCACTTTAATAAAAGTAAAATATTGGACTGTATTTTAACATAAAAAAGAAACACTAATAAAAACAATGCTCGGCCCGATGCCGGCAGAATGTGACAATACGCAAGTTAATACAGAATTCCGCCCAATGCCGGTAGAATGCGACAATACGCGAAATAACAATATTCGGCTCGATGCTGGTTGAAATGCGACCATTGGCGAAATAACAATGTTCGGCCCGGTGCCGGTAGAAACGCAACATACGCGATTAATAAATGAATTAAGTGATCCCGGTGATCACACAAAATAAAATAATCGAACGTACGGCTGACAGGGTTGTAACAATAAACTGTTGAATTGTAATTACCAACTATGTAAATGTGTAATTGTAATACACAACTGTGTGGAGTCCGGCGCATGCCGGCCTTTTATATCCGTAGCGCACGGTAGCGCGAAAATTCTAGAAATCACTCGGCTGAGCTGCCCTCAAACCGGTTTTTCTTAGAAAACACATGCTGCCGCACGCTCGGTCGTTGAGCGGCGGTGCCCGCGTACTACCCCGAGAATATTCTAGTTGTTCTGGAATATTCTATGATATAAACTATTTCGAATATAGAATATACTGTATATGTATAAGTAGGTACTATATTATCATAGATCATATTGTAATGATTATTAATCATATGTTAACTATCAAGCACAATCGTTTTAAAATTCCGCAGATTTATTTTCCGTTGTATGAAATATATCCGGAGGATAAACTTTAACATAGTATTATTTTATCTCCATAGTGGATGTAAAGAAAGCACGTATCGAAAAACCCTCTTACAGTGGCAATAGATAAATGGTTGTATAAAACAACTTTAGAAAGTCAAAAGATTTCAGAGATGTAAAAGACTATAATAAAAAAGGGTCCCAACGAGACATTCCTAGACAATGCTGTTATCTCTCAACAGCTCGAACATGTGTTTGAAAAACACCAGTGGTGTTCTAAAAGTCCCGACCAAGAGTAAAAGTTTGTCGGTTTATGATTGTCCCGATCCCTTTTATTTTTTTTTCATAAATATAAACTGAACGCACGTGTCGCATATACACATTACAACATTACACAGCTTGTAAACAAAAACGACGATATTGGTACTCGGTCAGATCGACGCAAAGGTTTCTGACAGTTCGGGATTTATTAAAGGATTATTAGGCTTAAAAAGATTAATAATAAAAATAAAGTGTATTTTAAGCAGAAATTTAAGTAGTGATAAAAAATAAATAAATAAGAAGTACTGAAACAAGAATTTTTTTTTTACCTAGTTAATACTGTGGACGGATGATTCCAAATATTATACAGCAATTTATTATTAATAACAGGTTAGGCCTTTATGACTAACATTATGTTTTGTCTCCAAGCAATTTGTGGTTTAATAATAAATTATTGTTGGCGTTAAACAGGATTTTGTCTTACGGATTTTAAGCATTCACGAATCGACGAAATGTTGTACAGAATTATTACAAAGTCTATTATTTTTATATAAATATTAAAATACCTTAACTGTATACGCCCGCACGGCCTCACGTGCTTGTATATCAAGGGTGGCGCACCTTTTTCGGGTCAAGTGCCAGCATTTTTTGAAATATGATTGCGTGCCCAAAAAAAAAAGACTTTTTACAAGGTAAGATTAAAAAAAAATTATGCAATAATAATTATACACATTTTATGAAGTGCACGTTATCTTTTATTTTATAAAATAGATTTTATCATAAAGTATTAATTATTTTACTTATTTTCATTATTTTACTACTAGTTATTATTTAACTACAATACTATAGTTTAAATGAAATATTTTTTTTTTTTAGGTATACATTTTGTTATATTTTAATATTTGGTTTACAATTGAAATTTGGTCAACGTGCTACTTCTCGTACCCGTGTCATAAATTCGCCACTCAGTATCGCATTACGCGATGATTTACCTTTAATCGATCCCAACACATTTTTTTTTTCAATATAATATTATTATAATAAGTTATTACGTTTGACGCGGTGCGCTATCTCCTCTAAGCCGTATAACGGGGATACCTTCCACACTACAGGAGTAAACTCGCGAGTGAAAGATAAAACGAGGTGTCGACTTTCGGTGCGTAGGACCGTGGGTTCAAACCCGTACCATCACATAATTTTTCACTCGCAATTTTACACGTGTGTGGCACGCCTACGTCCATCGCGTAGAGCCGTATCGTGATTCAAAAGAAAAAAAAACAGTAAAAATAGTAACGGATATACAACTGGGGACGAGTTAAATAATATTTATACGTGTAGGTAGGTTAACCTGCACAGCTCACATGTAGCACAATAAAGCCGCACAACATAATATGTGAAAATTGTCGGTGTATATGCGGTTCATGTGTATAATAATGCGCACGGGGGTCCATTATAACGTAGAACGTAATATTATCGTATACCCGTACAGCTGTGTTTAGAATAATCGACCGTACTGTTACAATATAATATAATATTTATTATTATACATGCGTGTATAATAATAATGTATAGGTATCTATGGTAGGTATATTATGCTGCGATCGGGTTAGAATATTTATTATGTTTGCTCCGCGCTCGTTTCCGGTCAGCGGTAACGGTGCGGTGGTCAGCACAGCTCCTGTCGCCGAAATATAATATATTACGAATGTGTGCGATATTATTTTATCTCGTATAAGTATACAAGATGTGTGTTCGCGGTGTGACGCGCATTGTTCGCCAGTCGAACGATCAAATCTCGCACGAATTTATGGTTATGCTCTGTGTGTATATGTGTGTGTGTATGTGTGTGTGTGTGTTTGTGTGTGTGTGTGTGTGTGTTTGTGTGTGTTTGTGTGTGTGTGTGTGTGTGTGTGTTCACCATTTTGAAATTAACTGATGAATTAGGTTTTGGGCGGCAGCCCCCCTACCAAGGCCAAATCTCTCCAAATAAATTGTAAGCTGTATGTTGTAGTAAATTGTAGTAAGTTTATATGTACATTTTTAACTTCATTTTCGAAATTTGTAAGTTCACCATTTCGAAGTTATCAGACGAAACTGGTTTGGTCATATATATATATATATAGTTTTCACAATATGTATTTTTTATTCTAGATTCTGAACGGATTGATAGAATCTATTTTTTAAGTGTGGGGGGCCAAATTTATATAGCATACTCACTATACAGAACTTTAATGAAATTCACGCCAAAAGTTAACTAATAATTAACAATTTGATGACAAGCAAATTGATTATCGAAGTAAAAGAATCATTCACAATTCGCTATAACTCCTACCACCTTCTCAATTTCACTATAAAAATATTCATCAAATGTTATACATTTCAAATTAAATATATTATTATATTATTATTTATTTTTTTATAGATTTTAAAATATAACTCGGCAGTAAAGGCTATTAATTACATTATGTTAAAATTCAAGTTTTACACTATGTTACTTGAATTTTAGATTTTTATCTTGTTATATTTTACTTATATGAACTCAAATAATTCATTTTTAAATTTGTGGGGAAAAAGTTGAAAATATATACCTTTTGGTTTAAAATTTAAAATAAAATTAACAATTGTTTAATTTTTGTTGTTAATTAAATTGCAACATGGATTGAAAAATTCAGAACTAAAAACTATTAAAAAAATATTGTTTACGTTTGTGTCTAGTATGAAATTCTTTATGTATAGTACGCCATTTTAAAGTTTGGAATATGCAGTTAAAAAAGCTTATTATTTAAGGTATCCAATTTGACGAAGTACAAATCAAAAACTAAATACACTTTAAATTTAGATTCTGAACTTTAGGACTGATGAATGTATTGGTTATACAATAATGTGTATTTTGGAAAGCATATATTTATTAACATAATATTACAATAATATAACAAATAATATTATATATACCTATTCTTGACTACCAAATCATCTCCATTCAGAATCGTTTTTCGTATGCAATGACACCTAGCATTACATTTAGATTTAACAAATCCATTATAATGACCTATCCTATGAGATAGGTGCTCTCCACTCCCTACTGTATAGCAGAGCGAGTCCCCGTCCGGTTCTTTTTTTAATTTAATACCATAAAGAATATTGAATAAACAAAAAAGGTATTTATAAAATATATAGGTTATATAAAATTTTATGATGGTGATACATCAAAGACTGAATCTTATCTATGATCTATACATTATTGTAGAACTCAAAAAAATAAAGGGATTTGATCTTATAAAGTTAGTTATATACATAGCTTTATTATATTTAAATTTATTTTAATTGCTGTAATATATTATGATATATGATATTAATATCAATATCATAATAATAATAATATTCCTATAATCCTCCTCCTCTTGCATGGGATGATTGAGCCTTTAGTCCATCCCGTGTCACAATCAAGCTTCTATCCTTTTTTGTCTAACTTTAAATTTCTATGATTGGAAAATTATAAAACTATAATAGTAATGAAAAAATTAATAGTGATAGGATATTAATATGTGATGTTTAAATGTTCATCTATATTAGAATTTCAATGCCTACTTAACTTATGTAAAAGTTTAAAAATAAATGTATGATATTAGAAATCATTTTAAATAGATATAAATAATTTTTCATATCCATTTTTCTCTTAATAAATTGGCAAGTATAGAATGTATATTCTTGTCAAGAAATAATCATTAGGCTAGTGAGTAACAAAAAGTATTTAATGTGACAAACTTACCCAGGAAGTGTAAAGCAGGTGAAACCCTCTTTGAGCTTTTATGATTTCACATGTATTAAACATTTTCTATTACAGTAAAATAATAAAAATAGGTCTGAATGTTAAATAAATGAGATATAAAAAGTGTGGCTGCCACCCAAATTTCAAAATCCCCCCTTGGCGAAACCATCAATATACAAATTTCGGGAATGAACTTACAAAAATGTACAAATAAAGAGCCAAAACTTACAATTGATTTGGAACGATTTGACTTTGGTGGGAGGAGGGCTGCCACCCAAATTTCAAAACCCTCCCCTGACGAAACCATCAACTTACAAATTTCGGGAATGAACTTACAAAAATGTACAAATAAAGGGCTACAACTTACAATTTATTTGGAGAGATTTGGCCTTGGTGGGGGGGCTACCGCCCAAAACCAAATTCATCAGTTAACTTCAAAATGGTGAACTTAAAAATTTTGGGAATGAATTTACAAAAATGTGCAAATAAAGGCTTACAACTTACAATTTATTTGAGACGATATGGCCTTGGTGGGGGGGCTAACTTCACAGACGTACAGAAAGTGTTGAAATACATTTGAAAAAGAACCCCATATCATGATGATAGAACGAAAATAAAAACAAGAAGGAGAGTTATAAATTGTAATATTTGACATGACAATATGTAACATTGACCCGAGTTGGCAATTTTGATTATTATGTCACTGTGTGATGTGTGTTGTGCAGTATAAGAAAAACCACAACGGGTAATAAACATATTTCATCTACACATAAAGTGACATAAAATATCAAAATTAATCTTTTAATTATTGCAGGCAATAGTGGTTATACTATATAATATAATCATAAAAGTTTTGATTATATTATATGTTGTCTAATTAAGGTTTCTGTTGTATGTAATTTGTCTTCATTAGCTAATTCTACTCAATTTTCAATGTGCTCGTTTATCTATACAATTGTTATATTTATGTATATTAATATTACTGTATTTAATACTATTCTATATTATTACTTATTAGTGTATACTTATTAGTGTATACTTATTAGTGATCATATTACCATTTCTGTAAAATGTGCATAATTTAAGAATTTAGGTCCGTTAAATTAATGATAAATAAACAAATTTGTATTAACACCTGTAAAGTAGAGTTGTAACACTCATGAAAAAATTTTTAATTTAAAAATAGTCGTTTTATTTAAAAAAAAAATCCCAGAAATTTGGAGTGAGAATGTGGGATGTAACCTTACAGATCACCAAAGACCTGTAGTCTTGTTTTAGGCTAGTAAATAAATTGTACCTTTGAATGAAATCATCAGACATAGTGTGTGGCAACAATATAGGCAGTAGGTTATCGATGGCCGGTAAGCTAAGTACGTTGCAATGTATATTGCAATTTTTTTTATTTCAATGAGAATTTGTAGTTCATATTCGGCTGTCTATAATGTCGTATGTATAATAACTTGTTTGTGATCTAATGATTACTAT
Source organism: Chaitophorus viminalis (assembly GCA_025469195.1). Lineage (NCBI taxonomy): Eukaryota > Metazoa > Arthropoda > Insecta > Hemiptera > Aphididae > Chaitophorus > Chaitophorus viminalis. The sequence goes on from JAIPRK010000209.1 coordinate 29,886, forward strand.
TATTATTTGTCTATTATAGGATATATTTTTCCTACTGCAGAAACAGTTTATCATACCGTGTATGATAAACGAATAAATAAAAATCGAAATTAATTTTCATGTCCTCGCGTCTGATAATATCTGTTTGCGTGACACTACTTAAGCACCTAGTAAAATAATAATTATTATCTGCGTGTCACTGCCGTGCTGTAAGGTTCGACGTACCGAACGCCTACGCGTACAACGTGGCCGAATTAAACGCGTGGTTTATATATATAATATTAGTACACGTTTTGCGATTGTGACCTTGTCAGCGCGCGCAAGCGTGGTAAAACGTAAAAGGCCCGCGTAGCTCATATATTATTATTATTTTTATTTTAAAACGAGCGAAAACGGTAGCTGTGGCGGTGGTGATCGTTTTAATCAACTGACGCGTACATTCATGCACTCGACATGCACTTGCACGCGAATCGCATCTGTATATTATTGTGTACGTCATGTTCGTGCTTCGTGTGTATAAGACGTTTGCGTAATGTGAGGGCTACAATGATGATATATACTATATAATATGCATACAGAGTGATTGCTTGAGTCATGTCCACTCACTTCTAAGATTGGATTAAACGCATTTATTTGATTTTGATTTTTGGAGATCTTATAATATATAGGTATACGTATTATACGTACTTACTATTTATACATAACCCAGGCATAATCCAGGCATAATCCAGGTTGTTCTTGTAGTATTATTGCGGTTTTTTTTTCACTATTTTTTATTTATTCGTTTAGGTTTATTTTAGATATTTTATTTTTCTTAAACTTTAATTTTAATCTCATATTTTTTCTTTTTTTATTACGGTATATTATTTTTAAAACATCCAAATACATAAATAATCAAATAATATATTGAACTAGTACTTCAATATAGTTATGTCAGTTATGACTTATTTGAATGTTAATGGTGGAATAAATAGTAATTACTAATTACTAATAAATAAATTGTAGTAATCATTGTATACATTTTATAATCTAAAAACGAATTAAATTTTAATTATTAAGTATACCTATACATTTTTAACGTTAGTATAATTTTTTCATTAGTCGCACTATAATTTTTCATACGACCAATGATGATTTGTATTATTTAGGTAACAATATAATGGATGGCTATGTAGATTGTGGAATTTTCGGTGCCAAAAATCTGGATGATCATCCGTCCAGGCGCTACAAACGATGGGTGACGTTTAACATCAGCACTAACCTGCAATGACCTATAAACTAGCTATAGATGACGGACCCATCAAAACATTTATTTATCCAGTAGCTGAAATAGAAAACTGAGTCATTAAGGCAGCTTAATATTTTTATTATTATGAATATGTATAAGAATACTACGAATATATTATATCAGCTGTGAGCTGGGTACCACCAGTAATATATTTTACACAATTTGATACATCTATAAATGTATACAAATTTGCCCGGAGAAACGAGTTTATTTCCTCATCATAGTCAAGGGTCGCGAAAAAAAAAACTGACTATAAGGGTGGCATCGACAAAGTTGCCAATTTAGAGCGGTGATTTTGTAAATCCGTCCCCGACGAGCATAATATAATTTGTAAAAACCAATACTTGTACACTTGTGTTCATATACCTGTAAACGAGCCTCTGTAGTTTGAGAGACACTGACGATTCAATCATGATACGGACGTGTGTACACAGTTCTCCCTAAATTTCCTACTCGGTGTTTACCCTCGTCCCTTCCATTCGTATATACATTAATATATATATATATATATATATATATATATATATATATTATATAATATGTATTGGGCCTTGCAAAATAAACACGTATACATACACAACGTGAGCATTATTTCGTCGCGAATTAAGTTTAGACTTAGTATATATATAATTATATACACTATACTGACGCTGCTGCACCGGGGGGTGTACACGGGGGTAGTAAAATAAACATCAAGTGTTCGTGTGTGTTTATACGCGATCACACACCCTATAGACGCTGCCGACACTGTTCGTCAGTCCATTCCATCCGTATTTATTTATTTATTTATGTACAAAGCACACGTCTATATTATACATCGCCGTCGTACTATATCTAATTTGATCTCTGTTTACATATGCAGTGGTGGCGTGCGTCCGAAGAACAGTATACAATATATATATATACTATGTAAAGAAAGCTGTGCGAACTTTATCCGGTTCGCGACACCATAATCTCGCGTCCTCATTCGGCGCGCTATCGGATTTGGAAGAGGATAAAAAAAAAAAAAAATGCTCGTGCGTCTCCTCGATTACGAGAGTGCGATATTATCGTATATAACATGACGTGATACTGTCACGGGATAAGTTTTTTCGCGCTCCAGTGGCGCCGTAAAACGCGTCGTCCTCGTCGTGGGTCATTTTTATATATATTTTTACTTTTTTGCCGTCAATAAATCGCGTTAGATCCGCCGCCGCGATCGCGACAAACTATGCTTATTTCGTTTGCTTACCACGACTTATGTCGTTTTCGTCACAACACTGTTTGAATTCAAGGCTCTTTGCTGTAGTTTTGATCAAAAACCAATCGTGCTCATTCTGAGGGACAACAAAAATAAACGCTACAAACGTTCGGTTGTGTTTTTTTTTTTTAAAGAAAAATAAATATCTCACCATAAATAGATAGTGAGCACATAAATTATTATAAGCTATATTAGCCTGCACATAATCATATTGATATATGCACGTACACAGGGATGGCACTAGGATTTGCGGGGCCCTGGGCAAAACAAAAAATCGGGATTGGTAAATTGAGTCCCAAATGACCCTAACTCGGTAAATTGAGTCCCGGGGAAATACAGGTAGTAGGTAAGTTGAGTCCCGAAAAATATAAGGTAGTTGGTAATCTGAATCCCGGGGAAAAACGATTTATATGCATTTTAAATTATAAAATATGCATGCAAACATGCACTAACGTCAGAATATGCAAAAATATGAACCAAATGACGAGCGAATACAATTATTTTGCGATTATATACTAAGCACTTACATATCAGCTGATGCTACATTTCCCCCGAATATTTGGTTGGCATTTGCTATTACAACCGTGCGCACAACCAATAGTTGTGAATCGTATCATTTGCGATTAAACCGACGCTTCTGCAGTTCAAATCCGAATATTTTAAACTTTATTTATGAATAACTTGAATTTCAGTCAGAGACACAAATAAAATTAAGAAGTAAAAATCAAAAAAAGAAAAGCACGCTCGATAAGGAACAAATCCTAAGGGAGCAAATGACCAAATTCATCAGTAATGTTATAACCCGATTTGAGTTTATTAAATCAATATCAATGAAGTTTTTGCCAAGTACATAATATATAATATATAATAATTTTGAATATTATGATAATTTTGAACGATAATATTTTTTTTAAATTAATTTGCAAATAAATAATGGAGTGCAGTATACTAATATAATGTAATGTATAGTAATAATGAAATAATTTGTATTTGTAATATTTTTAATCTATATAAATCTAAATATTATATCCTTATATAAATAATATTTACTTACTACCATTTTTTTCCCGGGACTCAACTTACCTACTCTACCTGTTTTTTCCCGGGACTCAATTTACCGCTTTCAAAATGTATCAAATTTATCTCGGACTCAATTTACCTAGCCCCAAAAAAATTAGTCCATATGTGCTCTACTGAATACTATAGGCTCACAAAAAATTTTGTGTTTGCTCGAAAACTAGATTACATATCTAAACTAACTACCTAGATACCTACTTACTTAACTAATTTTATCAAATATCAACCATCATTTCATACATATTATATTATATTTTAATAAATTATTATAAAATAATTTTATTACATGTATAAACACATATATATAAAATAGAATTAATTTAATATTATAGTTAAAAAAATTTAAAATTATAATTAATACAACAGAAAGAATAATTAATAATAAAAATTATTGATTACATTACTCATAAAATGAATACATATTTTTAAAACATTACTTTTCTTGATTTTTTAGCAGTAAACTAATTTATTATATCATCATAATCTAAAGATTCAAAAATATATTTTCTATTCAAATTATTGAAAGACTAGAAAGGTTTTCTTGACTCAGTTATTGTTTCTCAAATATATTTTTATTAATTTAAATTTCAATCCGATTCACGATATAAAGAATTATTTTCAACAGTAAAAACTGTTTTAGTTTTATACAACAATAATTTAAATACATATAATCTCTGAACAATAGAAATAATTTTAGAATTGCGGGGTCTTTATTATAATTTTAAAATTGCGAGGCCCGGAGCAACTTCCCAGATTGTCCCCTCCTAGCACCGTCCTGTGCACGTAATGCACCGTTAAATTGTTATAATAATAATATGTATACAAACTGTTTAAACTGCAACCGCATATAGTTTAAGCGTACACGAAGTGTCAATATCCAATGAATATTATCCATATTTTAATAAACGTCGTAATCTTTTGAGATTGAATAGTTCCATCAGTTAATATTAATACCTATATTATTTCATTTGTTTTTATTGTAACAGACAATTTGTTAAACTGTTTATTTTGTTTATAATGAATTAAATCTCACAGTGATTTTAATTTCACACCCTGCAAAGCCTAGGTAATATAATATTATTTCTAAACTATTATTTCAGTAAAAACTAAAAATTAAATATATAATTAAATATATATGTAAGAATAATACACAGTATTTAGGTATGGTCCTCATGAGAGGGGAAGCCTTGGAGAAGTTCCGTAGCCCGGCCAAGTCCACCAAGTCTTATTTTTAATATGCGACCAATATCGAGTTATTAATGGACCGCCCACACGATTTGATGTTAGTAAAAAGAGTAAGATGCCAAGTGTAAAATTACGTAGATAAGTAACATTTTCGAGGAATAACCTAATGACAATATTCAAATAGTCTGATGGATTAGGTGCCCCGTAATATGTATCATGTATATAATGAATATGTATTTCATGTTTTGGTGAGGTGGAATGTGGGGTGGATAAGATTTTCATATAAAATCGAAAATTTTAATAAAATGTTTCTGTTCCGGAATAAGGACACAGAAAAAAACCATACTCGTATATATAGAACCTAGAAATAGTAAAATACTGTTGTTGGTAAAAAATTGTTTCGTAATATTAAAATACTTATACTATTATATATATATTAATTATATTATATTATAATATGATAAAATTGAATAGGTACTATTGAATTATTATATAAAAAAAATATATATTGTACAGTGCTTCCGATAATACAATGCATTTTATTATTATGTTTATTTCGTAAAATCATGTTGTTTTAGTATGCAAACTGCAAAGCCAACATTACGATGGGTATAATAGTATCCAGTGTTATCTTAAGAATTTTACGACTTGGAGCGACTTATAAACATTATGAGGCAGAAATAAAATTTGTTATGCTTATTCGTTATATCAAAAGGAAAACAGTTAAGTGGTGTCATTATTGTAATTAATGACATTTATATTTTTGTCAAGTTCCCTTTAATACTTATTATAGAATTCTATAATGAATGCTATAACTGATTAGCACCCTATTACACTGAATAGCCATAAACTCATAAGTGATTTAAAATAATGGAAAATAATGTTGTACATTATTCGACCTTGAAATCGAGAGATCCTGTCGTACCTATATAGTTGAGAGATTTTACCGGTGGTGTATAATATTTTATCAATATATAATATACATTTATTATAATATTATGCTACGAAATACTAAAAAAATTCCACGAGCAGTTCAGCAGTATATACCTAAGTGTAGCTGTACAGAAATGCGTACCATCTATGTTAATATATAATAATACTCTTATATCATACACTGCGCGTATAATGCGTAATATTATAATAATACGGTACATATTATTATACATTTTCAACGCTAACGCCTCATCAGCGTGGCAGTGGTCGGAAAAATATTAATTTTTTCACGGCCATCATAATTTATACGCCTTTACAAGACGTAAACATTATAGATGCATATAAGCATATTGCAGTACGATTTTAAAAGGAGATAAAAAAAAGTGTCAAATTCGTCTAATTATTATTCAAGAATCGTTGCCCTCTAACATGTATATAGCTTATTATAATGTGTACGCCCGTCGTCGCCGCAATAATATGCACGAGGTGTGTGCATATGTAGGTATCGACCTTAGACACACGGCAGCCTTTGACTGTGCAGTGTTTGGTTATATATCTACGTACGAAAATATAAATAAAAAGTATAAACGACCGACCGACATCTTGCCGTGGCGTTTTTTTCTCTTTTCACGCAGGTCTAACGGGCAATTAGTAATCACGTTTTGTGTGACACATTCACATGTTATATTATTATATCCATTGCAATTGCACTTATTTCAACTTGAAAATATTATTCTCGTCGTCAAATAATAAATAGGTATATAAATATATATGTAATGTATATACTTATTACTTTTACAGTACCCATTGGCTATTATTAAGCGGTGTTAACTATCCGACGAAATTAATTGTCCGCGAACGAACGTTCGTTTGTTGTTGTCATATATATACTCTACGTCTACGTATGTATCTATCAAAGTTCTAGTACCTATATATACCTATAAAAATATGACGTGTACTTGCGTGTAATCGTATATATAAATATATATGGCGTTGTGCAAAACATTTTAGGAACCACTCCGACTGATACGTGGTATAACCGCGCGTATCATAGGCATTAGTCGTAAACAGCGGTTGGCATTATTGTTATTGGAAGTGACTTGATTCCTCGTGATTTTTTGAGTTTTTTCGAACAATCCTTATTTTCATCTGTAAACATTATGTATAAATATAAAAACTCTTTTCCTAATATCCTCATTTAACATAGTTTCGTATTGGTTATTCTTAAAAATCATTTATTTTAACAACTTTATCTAATTTGCAGTTTTCAGCTGGAAATATTCTAAGAAGGGGAAGGAGACGAATAGTTATAGGTGGGCCAAATTTCTTAGGTTAAACAGCGTATAGTATGCGTATGATGATTATTAATTATATTATGTAACATGAAAAAATATGGATATGGATTATTTTACGTAGAAGTTATTTCAAAAGAACCACAAAATTATGAAATATTCTGACATTAATTTGAGCGTTTTTATAACCTCATGTATTATAATATAGAAAAATACTGATATCCGGCCCGTTTCCTTATTTATTCAATCATAATATCCGTTGGTCTAATTGTGTATACTACACTACAATCATAAGAAAATTGAGAATTGAGCTTTAACGATTCAAACAGAGAGAGATTGAGATTGAGACAAAGAGAGAGATGCAAATAAATTACATGGTAATATAATATAACAATAAATAATAATGCATAATACGTTCAAAAAAAGTACAAAAACTCCAAATTTACCAAAAAACTAAGTTACTCACTAAACACTAGTACTCGAAAAAAAAATTGCTCAATTCTACACATATTTCATTTTATGTTTATTACCTAAATACTTAATGTTGCATATCTCATACAATAATCTATTATATAGTTGATGACATATCATCTATTGAATTACAATGACTGCAAGAAACAAATTTTAATAATTTTTTTTTACAAATTAAATAAAGCATTTTAATCTTGTATTTTTAAATAATAAAAATATGTTTGATACTATATTTTATAAAAACATGTTGACGTTTAAGTTTTAATTAAAATCTGAGATTTTGCGGTTAATTTGATTTTTATTGAATAATAAAAAAAAAACAAATTATCGTAGGGTTACAACATTTTATACTTTTACTGAATGTTATAGTATTCTATCACCCGTTTCCGAGTCATAAATTAAAAAATTACATTTCCCTTATAAATCAAAATATCAGTTCATTTTTCTTCATTTCACGTTTATTTTATGCATTCTTATACAAACTATTTATGTACTGGCTCTATTCTCTGAGTGTTGACTGTTTATCATTTTAGTAAAAAAATTTACTATAATAGTATATTTTCTATAGTATTTAATCATTTTAATCTCGTGTACATAATATACACTGAGTCGTATTCCGTTAACTATAAATCAAAAATAAAAATTACGCTAAAATTGTTTTTGTTCTATCAAAACATATTTTGGTATAAATTTTTTTTATTGTCCAACAATTTTATGCAGTGTTAATAATAGCATAACGAGATATCAATTTTTTATTTATAATAATAATTATTCAGCTGGTGCAATAAGTATGTGACGCCCTGACGGTTTAATTGATTTTCCTTTGCACTTTGTCTTTGTAAACGAATTGTTATTTTACAGCTCCGTTTTCAGATATACTCTCAAAGAAATAATATTGAAATTACAGTTATATTTAATATTGTGCATGAGATTTAATCGTATAATCACTGTGTATTATAATGTGTGTACTGCACGGTCTTTACGATGTATTATGTATATTGTGTACCTACGCATTTAACATACCGAAATGAATTAATTATTCAATGGTTAACGGCTATGAAATAATAAATATGGCCAGCTTTGAAATAATTTGTACCGTTTGTGGTTATGAATTCAGAGTATAGTTGTAGAAAGGTAACTTACCTTTCAACATGTTTTGAAATAACCAATTTTCAATAACTATTTTCAGAATTTTTGGACGACGCTATATAAGTTATAGTACTTTTAATGATTATTTTAAAATTATTTTATTAAAATTTTCAAACACCAACGTTTCAACACCTACACATTTAAAAATATATATAGAGTGTCTAAATTCGATTTTTGTGACATGTTATATAAAAAATTATTTTTTTCTTTATGTTTGCGTATCTGCTGTAGAATATAATATAATAATATTGTCTAGATGTTTACGCGCGCTTTGTATAATAATAATATTATACTACTTGCGTAATAAAATATTTAAAGCTTTTATTAAATACAAGTAGTAAAATTTAATTTAATTTTGAAGGTTTAACAAGACGAAAATGCAATAACAAAAACAAAGTAAAATATGCGATAAAACATTGTATCTATAAAAATCGGATAGTACTCGGTTTTATTAGATTGTTTTTATAATACCTATAAAAACCATCACGTCGTTCGCGTAATTATATACAACCGATACAAATTAAACAAATTTATAAGAACGCACTAACATTGAACCACATAAATTTATTACGCCGTTACAATTTATGCCGCGCGATTAAATAGTAATAATAATATAATATACTTAATTTTCCGACGTATTCTAGTGACCGCACTTAATATGTTCATGACGTATACCTACACAGTAAGGACTTGATACACTTTCGAGTATTGATTTAAAAAATGTCAAATCAAGCTGCTGCGTGTGTATAACGACTACGACTTACTAGTGTGAATTATTCAAGAATTGCATTATTCCGATATTACCTATTGATTCGATGCGTTATATTCTTTATTCGCAATCACCACTACGGTCAATGGGGCGACGATGGCACTATAATTTATTGGGAAGTTGAAATACATTAATATACAACATTGATAATCAATAAGCATTTTTAATTGATTAATTTATTAATTGATATTTATAGTTTTGCTGATGAAACGGTTATACTTTTTAATAATAAAATTATCGAAGTCCTATTTAATGAAGTTAATCTCTCATTAGAATCATTAGATAGTGTTCAGAATTGGTATGATAATAATTTTTTAGAGTTAAATCTTAAAAAGTTTAATTATATATTATTTAATCTTAGACCTAATTCAATTACCTTGAATAATCTTGTCATTTGTCCGCATTCCTTAAATTGTAAAAACAAAATTGTATCCTGTAATTGTCAACATATTCAAAGAGTAAATCATATTAAATATTTAGGGTTAATATTTGATGATAAACTTAAATGGAATTATCATATAAATAAATTGGTTAATACGAGTATACCATTAGGGAATTATTTTATAACTTTAAAAGCTTAAAATATGTTTTAGATTTTAAACATTTGAGAATTATATATATATTTCTTTAGTTCAGTCCTGAGTTTACTATGGATTGCCCTTTTTAGGTGGTACATATAAAGATTATTTGACACCTTTAAATAAAACTTTTAATATTTTAATATGTAAAAGTTAGTATCTCAAAACTCAAAGCTTTTTTTGTATTCAACAAAACAATTATATATTTATTTTAATGTACTACCTAAATCAATATTATATTATAAATCTTTGCTTTTACTTATATATAAATATAGATATTGTTTGAATACCATAGAGCATAGAGCATAATTATAATACTAGAAATAAGTGTCATTCTAATCTTAATTCTATTAATTCTATAAGACAGTAACTTCTCAGAGTTCTATTTATAAATGCACATTGTTGTGTCGTAAATTAAATTTAAATCTTATGAGTTTTAATAATATTAACTCACTTAAGTTATATATTAAGCTTGACCAAACTGATAATGTTACACTTAATTATGATTTGTAAATTTGTATTTTCATTTTATTTCCCCCCCCCCCTTTATTTCTACTTTTATTTAATTAGATTTTATACTGTTATAATTTAAATAATTTTGTTATTATTTATTACTATAAGAAACTCTCACTTCTTAGCACAAGCTTTTAGCTTTTTAGAAGTGATTCAATATATTATCTTAACTTTATTGTATTATAATTTATATTATATTGTACTATTTTATGTTGTTATATAATAGCTTGGCGAAATAAACTTATTATTATTATTGTTATTAATTGATTTCACTTTTAGTAAATGGGAAAATGTACCAACTACTAAAATTCGTAATTTTATAACAATCGTAAATGTATTCATAAACTCGCGAGCTATGTGAGTTTGAATTGAATACTACCTAATTGAAATGATCGAATTCAGTTTTTTTGCACTTAAAATATAGGAAGTGAAATCATGTATTTTGTTACATTAAAAATAATTGTTGGTGCCTATATCCGCGTTTATGATTAGCGGGTATATAGAGCAACCATATGAGAGACTGGTCAGGTAATATTATAATGTCGGTAAAACACCGAATGAACACAATTTAACAAACTAAAATAGTGAACTGTATTTTAAATATGAAATCACTAATAATGAACAATGCTCGGCCCGTTGCCGGCAGAACGCGACATACGCCATTTAACACAAAATTCAGCCCGATGCCGGTAGAAACGCGAACAGAACACAAAATAACTATGTTCGGCAAACGCAACAATACGCGATTGAACAAAATTATAAATAATAGTGATCCCGGTGATCATGCATAATGAAATAATAAACATTCAAAATTGAATGAATTGCATATTACAACTGCGTCCGGCGCATGCCTTTTATATCCGTAGAGTACGGTAGCGCAAGAATTTTAGAAATTACTCAGCTACGCAAACAGGTTTTTCCTAGAAAACTCACGCGACGCTGTATACACGGCCGTAGATTGGCAGTGCCTGGAAACTACCCAGAGAATATTCGAGACGTTTTCGAGTATTCTACGATAAACTATTTCTAACAATAATAATGAATAAATTACAATTTTATTTTCTCTGTCTGATTAAAAAAACATGCTAATATAATCTACAATTTTCTGGCTACATTTACTAACATATCTATACTATTGAGTTTGTATTATGTCTATATACTCTTAATAATAGTAGTATGAAACTTTTCGAGCTTTACTTTTCAGAACCATGTCATACCTCAATTATTATACCTCTATACTTGACATTTAATTACTGAAGACATTTTATCGAAATTTCCACGCCTTGCCTTTTACATCTTTGTATTTTGTATGTAAGTATATAATATATAGGTAAGGTACATTATTCATTAGCAGTACTGAGAATAATTACAATATACATACACCTATACAAGGATTATGATTTTTTACGCTTGGCTTAGTTTCAAGGGCTAAACATTTGCCAGTGTTAATTCAATAAATTGCACAATTTTGTAGCATAACATTTAATATTTGAATTCCACGACAATAAACATTTTGAAATGCCTTCAAAATTCACTAAGACCGTGAATAATTACAATTTTGCATTCCTGCCAAAATAACTAATTGATGACGGCAATAGTATTGTGTACAATATAGGTTTACCTCTTACCAATTGGAACTCCACGGATTTTTAAACATTTTACTTTGCACTCGGGACCTCGGCTATTTTTGAAACCGCGTATCGTCCCAATGTCGATTTTGAGTCGTGGTCAGTTTAGTTTTGAAAAGTAAAAGTCATTTCAAACGGTCTGACACAACTCCTCCAAGTTCCGTGCATCTGTCTCATCTGTCCGTTAAATGTCCATAGCTGTATTGTCATACGATAGTATAATACACATTATATGCTATATGTATATATGCATAAAAACAATATTCTAATAACGTAAACGTTTACAGTGTAATGTACAATATACTATATGCCCTTGCTAAATGCTGGCGGTCACCTGCAGTTCTTTTTATTCACGTTATCGTTGCGTATTTACTATAATATAATTGTATATTTACATTTCATAAGAATATGTTTAAATATTATGTATTCGTTTAGTTTTTATCATAATACTTAAAATGTTGAATGTCTAGCATGACTGTCCGAGTATTGAAGTATAGGTATTCATAATATAGGAGTTTCCTATAAGCGGATTTTGATAAAACAAAAAGATTGTTTTTTATTTTAATAATATAATTATCTCCAACTAAAATTAATATATATATATTGGTACGGTGGTGGTTATCATATAAATTGATATTTTACAAACTATCATATTACAAATTATCATAATATGTTCTTTCACTGGAAACGCCAGGAAATCTTTCATTTATAGAAAACAATGCATTTGAATACATCTTAGTTTTTTTTCCGGTATTTCGAGTATTGATTGAACAGAGTTGTATTTTTGAACACGGTTTTTTTTCGCGTTCTGTCGATATTGAAAGTAGTTTGAACATACGAAGGTACAGTTTTGTCAGTTTTGATATATTAGCCGTTTTCGTGTGTAAATATTCATATTTACAAGGCTTCAGTCGATTGGAAATAAGTTTCCAAGTAGTCAGCATGCAATTCTAAGTACCGATCCGTAGGGGTATTGGGTAAGGAAACTATTGGCTTTATAATTTACAATGACGTGAGATTTTAAAAGCTTGTTTGTGAAATGCTTAAAAAGTTATTTGTATCTTTGTGTATTGGGATTTGAACGGAAACGTGGTAACTTTTTTCAAACATAAAAGTAATTTTGAAGAAATTTGTAAAAAAAATCCCAGAAAAACGTGATATAGACAAATTCCCCGATTTTTATAAAACTTGAGATTATTGGAAAAATTTTGGAAAATCATTTTATTATATTTTTTTCGATTAATGCTTACGGATACGGATTTAACCGTTTTAATGTTGAAACCGTGTTATATATTTATATAATTAAATTATGACTGCTCCGCATAGTAACAGGCATAACTGGGCAGAATTTTAGTTTTATTGTTCCAATTACAGCAATTTTCTACTGAAATTACATCGTCGCTGCGTACATTATATCTTTTTGCACGTTAATAGAATGCGTTTTGTTTACTGCGTTTTCAAAATTAACTATTAACGTATATTATATAAAATGATTATAACTAAAGAAACGATAACACTGTACGTTTTAACAAGTACGGTTGTATAATATTAATACTGTTATATGTGTTTTTCCATAGCACAATAATAATAATAATGTCGTTTTAGGCGTTCTAATAAAAGTAGAATTATTATACCGAAATATCAAGCGTTGGTATTATTATTATTATTATTATTATAACTTATAAGTTATAACATACCACGTCTACATCTATGTTATCTTTTAAATATAAACTACAATGCTTTTATATACATATATAATAGTACATATTTTTGCGATACAATGTCACTGAAAACAAATTTCTCAATGAAGTTGCTTGAAAAAATGGTTTATCTCATACCAGTCATGTATAATGATTTTTGTGCATTTTTATATGGTTTATATGTTTTCTCAGATGTTTTAGCAAACGGTAGCATAGATATGGTCAGTGTTTTTTCGAATGATACTGTAGTGCACTAGGTGAAAAATTGTATATCTGTATATTACGTGATGGATTAATGTAATATAAAAATATCACAACGCCTCGCTAATAATTGAAGTTTTCTCTTCACAAGACACAAATCCACAAATGGTATAAGCGTGAAAAAATATTATTATGCTAAGTATATCATATTATATATTACATATATATATAAGATTTGTTTTCGTAACGTGTATGCACTTCCATTTACAAAACAATGTAGAAACTCCGAAATATGTTCCTTCGCGTTCGGTCGTTATTCTCGAGTATAAGAAGTTTTACTTTATGCCGAAACAGGCTGTTTCTTCCAATAGAAACTCAAAACCTTATACGCTTTAAAGAATGCTGAATCGAATTTTCGTAGTATACGGAGTCCCGTCAAAATCAATCGGGTATATTATTTACGTGATGAACGAACAAATAACATACTAACAAACAATTATTCTTCTACCGTGTTATGTACCTATTGATCATTATATCGGGGATGTGCGGGATACATACAAAACATATGTTTAGGTTTTCCAAGTGTTGCCATACATATAATAGGTTCAGGGTATATTCCGGTAAAACACATATTTCAGCTACAAACTACCAAACGTATTCCAAGTGTATTTTTACCTGTACAGTCCATTTTTGAGTATAGTATTATATATTATTAATATATTAAAATATTATTATTCCCATTGTTATAAGTTTATAACGATTATTATTTTAAGCAAGTGAATGTTCTTCCATTTTACTGCTGAGGCCGTTTTTCTTTTTGTGTGTCTTTTGAAAGTCAATACAAAACAAAAGTTCTAAACTATTGAAAATTATAACTATAATAATATATACTTAATTATAGCCGTACGAGTTGAATAAAATATGCAGCCAACCAAATGGACGACACCATTATAATCATATCATGGATCTATTACAATTGTTATATTACTTACTTAATAAATACATTATTTAAATGACAGATTTTCACAGATTTTATAAAAATCAAATGTTTTGCGATATCCTCAACAACAAAATATACTAATAATTTCCAAGCATTTTATTGTGATTCACTAAAAGAAACAGAAGAATAAAATAATATTATTTACACGAATAAGTGATATATTTAAAAAAGAACGGATGGGCCTCGCTTTGCTGTACAGTTGGGGGTTTGTTAAATTTGAATGCAACGATAGATATCAATATGTACGAATAACGATTCTAAACGGAGTTAATATATTTGTTTAAAATGTTTATATAATAATATAGTATTTTATATTTAAATTGAATTATAATGCAATTTCGTAAAAATTTAAATTTCAAACAGTCATAAAATTTTTTCTTTTAAGTCCCGTAGAAATTTTTTTTATATATTTTTGAAGATTAGTTTATGGACAACCTAGTGTTAAAATTTTGAACCTTAAGTATAAACAGAAAAAATTTTATGAATTTTCAACTACAAAATAACTTGCAAATTATCGCGATTTTAACATATTACAAATTTGAACTTTATGGGCTTATAAAAAAAATTTGAGTGAAACCATCTCCGATATCTTTTAGTTACAATTAGTATAACTTATAATTAATCTTTTAACACATTTTCAAGAGTTTTCGGACAGCCAAAAAAATTTTATAGATATTTAAAAAAAAACTTACAAATATCGAAAATTTAAATTGTCTATAAATAAGTCAAAATATGTCGAAATAGTTTGAAAACTTAATCATGTATAGAGAACGCCATTATAAAGTTTTGGTGAAAATTTCAAGTTTTGCAGTTTTTCGTTTTTGAGTTAGAGCATTTAAAAAAAATGTATTTTGTAAAAACGTGATTTTGTATAAAATTTCCCGTTTTTTTTTTTTTGTAATTTTTTTATCGTTTTTTTCGATTTTTTTAAAAAGTATTTTAAAAGTTGGATTTTTGAATCGTCCAAGTACCATCTACATTCACTTTTCTATCAGAAAAGTTGCTGTTTGAGAAAATTGAAGCATTTTTACTGCAAAAAAAGGTGTCGTCAGACACAAAAATATAAAAATAAAAAAAAAAATAAAAAAAAAAAAACACATCATTGTAAAATCATTAGATTCCATCACTCCGTTCAGAATCTAAAATAATGAGGACTTTAAAGTACATACGAATAATAATTATAATTTTAACTCTGCGTGACAATGGAAAAATGTCTACATCATTAATTGAAGATGCACGTTATTTAATTGAGAAAAAAAGTGTTGTAAGAAATCGAAAAAAATGATAAACGAGTGAATATGCTTAGATTCATTTCAAAATAAGGTCGTGCAAATTGTTAAGTAAAATTTTAATAGTTCAATAACCGTTAATCTACAGAACAAAGTTTCACGATAAGCGGATAAGACTATTATAATATTCGTCCTTTAATCATTCTTATACCAACGGGACACTTTTAAAATAGCAACTATACTTTTTAAGTGTTATTCAATTGTTATAACGTTTAGTAATGGAAGTGTCGTCATTCTATTTGTACTCATGTTATAATAAATCAACCACTTGGTATTTCGCAGTACATAATAATAATAAGTCTTCGGGCAGAGGTTTTTTTTATACATTTTTATTTAAAGCTAACCTGCGCATATTGATGGAAATTAAATTAAATAACTACCTTGAAACTTTTCCTAGAATAAAATACTCAAAGAAAATATTACATTCTTACCGAATTTTAACGTAATAATAAACGACTGTTGTTGTATCGAATTTTCGTTGTTTCCTTTCCACGTAAAATTAAAAATATTTTCGTCTGTTTAAAATATAAATGCGCATCTTATAATCGTTCTATTAGTTATTAACAATTATTATTTACTATGGGAAAACAATGCAACGTTAACATTTAGTTAGATCATTAAATCCAGTATTCTATAACGGTAAGAACTTTTGAAGAGTAATTATTTGTATATTATAAACTATTTGTCAAATAATTTTATAATACTCGTAAATTATGTATACTGAAAACACTCTTCCAACTCCATTAGCCATACCAAACATACAAATCGATAATTAGTGAGACGTTTTATTGATATGTTATAATAATTTGTCAATTGATCGCTATTTAAAACTGCTTCTAAATAACGTAGTTTTGTTTTAAAAGCTTATCATTAATGGCTATCATAATTATTTATTGTACCTATGTGTATATAATAAAAATGAATTTCTTATGTAATCTTAAGGCTTTAACAATGAAAGGAAAATATCTATAGTGTATTAATTATTTTATATTTTTCACATTTGAAAAAAAAATTAATATTGTCACAAAATATTGCTTTAGTGGTACAAAAATTCTAAGTAGGTATTGAAAAATATGATTTTATAGTATACAATGTATGTATACTATACATATTTAAGTTTTAAATTGAAAAATTAAATTATTCCATTTTAAAATTTAATATAACTCTAAAATCTGGTATTATGCAATAAAATTTAACATAATATTTCAAGTTTTTGGTAAAAATAAATTACTATAAACTATTAGGTTCATTTTACAATTTAAAGATTTATGAGCTATACATGAAACTTTTGGTGAACAAAAAACAATCAAAAAACATATATACATATTTATAAAAACATCATTATAAAATCATTTAGCATTTTTCGCATTGTTTAAAAGCTAAAAAAATATAATTATAATACATGCCCACTCGCTACGGATAAGGTATCAACACATCATATTATGATAGGGATAAATGTGCATCGTTGTCTGTTCACATTAAAAACGTTTTATTTATTTACTTAATAGCCGATAGGACAAAACAAACAAAAGAATGTTTTTTTCGTATCTACACGATATTTCATTGAACACACCAAGAATAATAATAAATACATACATGCATTATTCCTGTATATTATCTAACCACTGAACATCTGAATAATGGACAATATGAATTCTTAGATTGGTTTTTCTTTTACGCCGAGCTGGTCGAAGGTTATATTCAATAAGATAATAAAGTGGGTAGGGTTGTCAGCTCTGACAAATTGGAGTACAGACTACGTTTTTATGTTATTTTTGTAAACTGTTATTATCAGTAGACCGATGTAATAAGTACGGGCATAGGTAATCTCTCTAATGCACTTAAACGACAAACCGTTGTTTTTTTTTAAATGATAATACACCAAAGTAATGTTGTCAACTAACACTAGGTATAAACTATATATTATGATCACAATGCAATAACTTTCGATGCATATGCACGCGTGATAGGTAGGTACCTACCCAAAGACAGTATTACTTATCATGTAACAATGTATAATTACTATTAAGTAAGGTTTAGTCAGTTTAAATGTTGTGCGAGTCCAATTTATTTAAGTTATATGTCCCTATGAACTTGCCTTACTGAATTCCATTTTTATATAATAGTATACAGTACCTATCATGTTAGATTGCAACATGATGGTGAAATTTTTTTGGAAATATATAGTTTTACAGTAGGTATACGGGTTCCATACTTGATAGTATTCAGGTATTCTCATAATAGACCAATGAGTATTTCTTCTATGTCCAATTTCGCTCGTTTTATTATCAATAGGCGTCAAGGTTGAAATTTGTTACAATATATTTTACAGCAGTATAGGAAATTTATATATTTTGGTCCCAATGCAAATATATTAGTATACTAATCTGCCGGCCGTATTGAGTGTGCACTGTGCAGTAATAATTATAGTGTAGTGTAGTATATATTTTGTAATTATAATATTATATTATAATTTTGAATTTTGTTAAATACATAAGCAAATCACCACATATTATACTAATTAATTTATATTTTATATAGGTACAGAATTATGTACTCACATCCAGGGTTGAGATTATTATTTTAGATATGTAAATAAGTGGGTAACTTCAGATAACCAGTTTACCAGCATACCAAAATACTGTAAGTTTTTGAATTTATCGTTTTATCACATATTTTCTAAAAGTAAAATATTATAATTAATACCAGGGTCTCTTTTCAAAATGACCGTGTAGTGAGTGGTTATAATACAATATTATTGTATAAAAAACTAGCTGGATTACACGACTTTGCTCGTAAAAATTAAAGCTTATCTTTATGTTAGGTTGAGTTACTGCCTACTAAAGGAAAATTTAGTCGGAGGCCCAGACCGCGATCGTGGATCTGTGGTTTAGGCCAGTGCGACCCCGAATTCCTTTGTGGACAATATTTAAACATTTCGTGCCCATTGCAGAATTAATAAAGCATTTGTTTCCAGTTTACAATTATATCGCACAATGTATAGCTCACATAAAGATCATTTTTACTTTGTCAACATCAATATAATATTATAATTTAATTTCCTACAATACTAGTGAATTACATGGCCAATCATTTTTTTTTTATTTACTAGGAAAATTCATCACTTTAACTTGATGCAAACAGAGTTAATCCTTTTGAGAACCTATCCACCATCAGAAGTTATTTAAACACTGTCGTTGTAATCAAACTAAGTTGTATAAATCTTTTGAAATTCTAAAAAAATATTAGAAAATTTGATAAATGTAACACATTTAGTAGACTAAAAATCAATTTACTAATAATTTGGCTGTCTCGACCATATTATATGCTTTTACCGCCTCAATCGTGTGCCTGTACATAACGCAGTATTATGTCACGGGATTGTGTATATTGAAGAAAATAATAATTAAACGGGTATTTAATAAATGTCAACGCGCGGTGTTTACTGTCGACGTCAATATGCCGAGAATGATTGAAGCTAGCGAAAACACATATACGTATACATATATATTAATAAATATGTTTGGCGTACTGGTACACACATATATTATTATATACACTATGCATATATTGTACACTATATAATATACTGCTATATATTGCAAAGTGAACGCTGCTGTCGCGTACGATTGCGGGAACGGATGTGATGATGTATTAATGGCGAAACATATTAAATTTCAGGTAGGTAATGTCTCGGATGAGGTTTTCCGGCGAAAAATAATAAGCAAGAGTGATTTAGATGGATTTAAATGGAAAACCGAGCTTTTGAAAGATTGGCCCTTCCGAGCGCGGCGCGGTATAATAATAATAATAATAATAACATGGGCAACCTATAGATACATATTATACCAACGTCATCGCGCGTAGGTATATGAAATTGCATGTATACGATGGATGCACACATACATAATAGTATGTTATTATATTATAATGTGAACATAATGTTATGCAGAATGATCAACATTTCACGCAACAACGCGGTTTTCTGATACACGTTCGTGGAATAGAATATAGAGAAAAATACTCGGGGACGGCTTAGTGAAATATATATTATATTAAATCATCAACGGTCGTAGATAAATTTTTAGATGTGTCCTTTCAGGGGAGGTTAGTGGTAAACTTTTAAAAATCATACGGGAATGCTATTGGGGTTACTATCTTTGCTCTTGCAATACGTCTTTGTTACGAGTGTATAAAAGATGAATATCATTTTCGGTTATTACTTAAAAGTTACAAGTTACAGCCATCACGCCACTACAACAACCATCAATTATCATACCACTACAGTATAATATATATATATATATATATATATACAGAATGTCCCATGAAGATCTAACAAAATGCAATAATTATTATTCATACGAATCAAGCCGATGTATGCGATGTAGCAAACAAAAATCAATTTATTTTAATGAAATAATCAGTGATTCACCCGACAAACACACAAGAAACTGAAAAAAATAACCATGGATAATTGATGGAAAAAATATGAAAGTTATAAAAAAAAACTTTTGTATCCCATCATGGTCAAATATGTTCGTGACTCCAAAATAAGAGTACAATAAAAAGTAGGTGTCTCGTTAACATATCCCAGGTAAAAATATATCTAGAAAAATATATCTCCAGTGAAATGAAAAAAGTGTCTAAATAAAAATATTTGTATATTTTACATTTACATTTTAATTTATAAGACATATTTTAACATTGTTTAAGATTTTAAGAGTGCGTTTCAGCAAAGAATTTTTCAATTTTAACATAATATTTTTCCAAAATTATCTAAAGAGATCATTTTTCGTATTTTTAATGAGTGTTTAAATAATTTTTCCAACACTTATTACATAAGTACAATAAAATATACAATAAGTACACGTAAACCATTTGTGGAATAAATTTAGGCCATTGTATATTGTTCCTTTTCACCAAATTATTCGGTGCGCCGAGTAATAAGACGGTTATGTTAGGATAGTTGAATCGTTTGATTTTTTAATGGCCTTTTACCAAAATTATAATTTAAGCATGATTAAAATATTTGAATATTACATAATACATAAAACATAATTGAAAGTTATATACCGTAATTTAGTTTAACAATCAGAAGTTAGAGACACACATCAATAATGCTTCTACAATGTTTCTTAAGTCAAATAAACAAAAACTTATTGTTAAGTAACGGGTACCATTAAACTTTTTATATGTAATATATATAAATAAAGTTATCTGACGCTGTACTGAAATATTGAATAACAAAAATACAACTGCACCTCATGTTATACAATAAGTCAATATGAGACGAATTTTTATGATAATAAAAGAGTATAATAACGTATAACGGGTTATTTTTTTTTAGATAATTTTTTTTCAAATGTATAACTATTAAAAATTATACTCATTTGTACTTAAAGTAATTAGAAGTAATTACATAGATATTTTATTTAAATATTTCTTTCTGATATTATATTTTTTTCTGAAGACATTTTTTTCCTATAGATATATTTTCACCGAAGATATTTTTTCCAGGTTATATATTTTACCGGAGATATTTTTTCCTTGAACCTACAAAGTACACCATCATTTTGTAGCTGTATTAAATAAAGCTGTACGAATAATTTTTATTATTTTAACCACATCATAATTCATAATTAATTAATAGTTATCGCTCAAATTCATTAAATCTGCGATTGTGAATCCATCGCTCTTTTAAATATCAAATTTAGACGAATAAATAATTTATTTTCTTAAATTTATATAATTTATTGACAATTGAATGATTTTAAAAGTATGAAAGTTCCATTATGTGATGCATAGATATTCATCAATACTCAATCATTCAAAAATATTTATCTATATAAATGGAAGTATAGGTATGGTATACCATATAAAAAACAGAGTTTAATGGAAATCAGATTTCAGTAGTATAAAATACATATTTACGTATGGACGATGTACTTGTAACATAATTAAAATATTATGACGATTTTAAATTTCATTTTTTCAACCAATTCAAGGATTGAGATTTTATCGTAAAATATGACGTGTGATGTTGTATTCATAAATATAATAAATACGAAATTGTGGTTTCTCATTTTATTATTCACCCTGCTCCCTCTTATAGGGTTATGAAAAGTCGATTTTATTATATATACGTCATTGGCGTCGGTATAATAAATGCATATACACAATTAAAACTCGTATACAAATCATAAACTTATAAAGTTATAACGTACATAACCTAGCTACACATCTAATTATGTAAAGACAAAAACTGGGGCTAACATTTACGGGGTTTTAATTTCGAAATGTTCAACAAAAGTCGGAAACACCGTCAATTAAAATATTATGAATGGTTCCCCCAGTAACGTACTTATTATATTATAATAATATAATAGGTATATCCTACAGTTTTATTGTTAGCATATTTTGTTTTACACACAGTGAATACTGAATAACTGAATAAAAACGTAGGTATATTATTAAATTATTTGTACAAAAATATACATT
Organism: Chaitophorus viminalis; assembly: GCA_025469195.1. Lineage (NCBI taxonomy): Eukaryota > Metazoa > Arthropoda > Insecta > Hemiptera > Aphididae > Chaitophorus > Chaitophorus viminalis. Next base: position 52,679 of record JAIPRK010000209.1, read on the forward strand.
AATCCTTATATATATGTAGGTACGTACATTAATTAGTAATAAAATGTACATGTTTCCTATTATTATTGCAGCATAATCCATTGTGCTTTATTAATATTGTGTTTTCTTTTTATTATTTTACGATAGGTATTAGAAAATTTGTGTTACATTACCAAACTCAGGCCGAAATTTGTATTTTCATTTTTAAAAGTGAACTGTGGTATTCTTACTTGAAATAAATGGCTTTTCTTATAATTTAAATTAAAATAGTCCTATTGACTATTGTTTTACTAGTATATTTTAAAATATTATAATTTATAATCATGTTACTTACTATTAAAGCCATTCATATCTAATAATTCAATAAAGACAAACTCGCAAAACTGCAGGTATTGTGTAAAACAGTAACAATTAAATCTGTAGTTAGGATATGATAATATATTTATATATGCAATGCAATTTACAGAATTGGTTAATATATTCATAAAAATTATATTATTTTTAACAACAATTTCATATTTATTTATATTCTATAAAAGTTTTTTATACACATGCATAATATGAATGATACATCCAAGTTGTTTTCAAATTCTACAATATGCAGGTGTAGTAGTATAAGTATGGTTTTACCAAACTAATCATGACTGTTCTGTATTATGTCTGTATACGACTGATATTGTTTATGCATATTTATTCACCAGATCCTCCATACACTATTTATACCAAGAAATAATTTTGTTTAAATACACATTTTTGGTTCATAAATTTAAAGTTATAGGTAATATAATACATTATTTTTTCTTATTTTCACTATAATATGTTCCAGCTACTTAGCCATTGGTTGATTGAAAATATGTTTTCCTTAAAAATATTTACCTAGATGATTTGTGCTTAAATAATAATGGTCAATTTATTTGCAATATATTAACCACAGGTAAAATATTCATTATTATATTAAATTTATTATACAATTTTCTTTTAAGACTATCATAACTCGTTAGTTCACTGTCTCGTTACGTCCTAGGGCTTGCTGTACGCAGGAATTCACCCGGTGGCAGTCAAGGAAGAAGATTCTGGTATCTTATGACTGTTTGCATTCGGTGTTAAGGTATTGGACTGTTAAACTCCAAAATTTCACATTTTGAGCATTGGATATATATAATATAATACATTCATTCACACTAATACTCGAAATCGAAAAAAAATGTATAGGTAAAAATGTATGACGACTTTACTTTACCAGCATTTTACTTGCATTTATATCTTACTACTGGTTACGTATACTTAATATAAAATAATTTGATATTATATTCTGAATCACTGAGTATAAGATACTTTGGACGGTAAAATGAAGCTCTTGAAGCTTCTGCAATGTCTGTGTGCTATGGCTCAAACACGTTTTATATTAAGATCCCTTCGTATTACTTCACTGATCAATATAATTATGTACAATTGTGATAAACTTAATTTGAACATTAGTATTTTGCTGAAGTTGAAACATTGACCACACGACTCTATTGGCGTTGTCCCTGCCTACACACATATACATTACCTACATGTTTAACCCCTACAGTTTACTACTAAAGCTAAAAAAACAAAAACGTACTAACCAAAAACCCACATGGAAAATTAATGGCCTCAAGCAGTTGCCATGAGCCCCTCATATAAAAAAAAATGGATGGGCCTCGCTTTGCTGTACAGTTGGGGGTGGAGTGCACCTCGTTTATAGGATAAGTCATTATTACAATGGATTTGTTAAATTTGAATGCAATGATAGATATCATTATATACGAATAACGATTCTAAATGGAGTTAATATGTTTGTCTAAAATGTTTATATAATAATATAGTATTTTATATTTAAATTGAATTATAATGCAATTTCGTAAAAATTTAAATTTCAGTCATAAAATTTTTTCCTTTAAGTCCGGTAGAAATTTTTTTATACATTTTTGAAGATTAGCTCATGCACAACTTAGTGTTAAAATTTTGAACCTTAAGTATAAACAGAAAAAATTTTATGAATTTTCAACTAAAAAATAACTTGCAAATTATCGCGATTTTAACATATTACAAATTTGAACTTTATGGGCTTATAAAAAAATTTTGAGTAAAACGGTCTCCGATGTTTTTTAGTGACGATAAGATAAGCTTATTATAAACCTTGTATTAAATTTTCAAAAGATTTTGCCTAACCAATTAAATTTTATAGATGTTTAAAAAAAAAAATTTTACAAAAATCGAAAATTTAATTCTCTAGAAATAAGTCAAAATATATCAAAATACTTTGAAAACTTAACCATGTATAGAGAACACCAATATAAAGATTTGGTCAAAATTTTAAGTTGTTGCGGTTTTTCGTTTTTGAGTTAGAGCATTTTAAAAAATGTTTTTTGTAAAAATGTGAATTTGCGTAACATTTCCAGTGTTTTCGTAATTTTTCTATCGTTCTTTTCAATTTTTTCAAAAAGCATTAAAAAGTTGGATTTTTGACTTACCCAAAAACCATCTACATTCACTTTCCTTTCAGAAAAGTTGCTGTTTATGAAATTCGAAGTATTTTTACTGCCCCAAAACGTGATGACAGACACTAAAAAAAAAGAAAAAAACACATCATGGTAAAATCAATAGATTCCATCACTCCGTTCAGAATCTAAAATAAAAATTAAATAGACTGATAAAAAAAAGTAATAATAATAAGTATAATAGCTCTACTGTTCTGAGTTCTCAGTATAATATAGTTAACGCTAATTGGTCGTTACGAATATAAACTTTCTATAAGTACACCAAAAACAAATGGTGTTAATAGGTAATATTGTAGTAAGTATGTATAAATTATAAATGTGAGTGAGATTTTTTACCTTTTTCCAATTATTAATTGAACACGCACATAATAAATTTATGTATACTATAATTACGAAAAGGCACACAATTCCAAATATAACTAAGTTTTTTATTATAAAAATAATTAATTATTTTTGTACGGTCTTCTAATGTTATTATATTCTGTAGACGTAGGGCTTAAATTGTTTTTAACTTTTTTCCAATTAATTTATACTTGAATTTAGTGCGTTTAAATTCGTAAATATAATTGAATTTTTAGTGTTAAATTAAGAACAAAATTGTTTAATTAATACTTTAAAGTACAATATATACCTACAAATTAATATACTATACGTGAAATAACAATGTAGACATCATTATATGTATTATTTTATTTCACATGTGCTCCGAGGCAAAATACAATGACATTGTACTTCATACTTACATATGATATACGTTAAGCATTGCATAAAATATGAAGTCAGTCACACAGGTATCTTAACGAATGTATAAAATCTAATGATATATAATAAAAATATTCGAAATACGTAGTAGTTTACGTGCAAATAGTCATTATACTCATTATTATATTGTTGTTGTGGGATATAATATGAATCATTAATCGAACTCCGCCATCGAAGACATAGATTCCGTTGCATTTGGAAATGATTAATTTGACGGAGAGCACAGTGAATAATGTTTATTTAAATTACGTCCGCATTAATGCAACACAATTATGACCGTACGGTCAAATAACTAGTTTTCGAATTGCAAATGTTCGATGATGCAATTTCGACTGGACACGGTGATGATGGGGGTATTCACTGTATATTATTATAATGCTGTAGCAAATATTGATCGCCTGCAGTGCATTACCTATTATAATAACTTTAATGTACATGTACACCTACCTACACAGTTTATCCTGTATATTCAAATTCAATACACATTATTTACACACATTGAAACCGCGGATTATTACACGTTGTTTAATAAAATACCATTTGCATTTTGATTGACATTGAAAAAATGCAATCGTGAATTGACTTTTAATGTCCAGTATTACTACAGTTGAGCACAGTAATAATAGCACGCGCCCACACACACACACGACACATGTATATATCTGAAACTCATCTGAAATCATGAGTTAATAATAAGCGTTTAAACCTGCAATACGATAATTATTATGTATATTTTATACAAAAAAATACGATTTTTTTTTAAGATAAATTAAAATTTTTTGGTTTACTGTTTTTTTTTTTTTTTTGTGACCCAAGTACATTATTTTGAATTCATTAATTTACTGTTTTTGTCTATAACACGAGCAACATAGGAATTTAGACGTTTACTACTTCCAACGTACCTAAAAATTAACTTTTGTTGATTTTTATGTTTCCAATTTATTTAATTCTATTCTTTTGAAATTTTAGGGGGACAAAATCAAAAAAGTGAGAAAGTCGATCTAGAGTAGGCATTACGAAAAATTTAAATCAGGTTTCAAAATTCTCATCGCATTAATTGACCAATCGTTACGTTGAAAATAGGAAACGTCTAAACTCCTATGTTGCGCGTGTGATGGACAGAAAATCATGGCTTACAATACAATCCCCTTCAATTTACATTTTTTACACAAAACTATATAGATACATTTTATATAAAATTGATTGTGACTTGCAAACTCACTAATTTTTAAACTCTAAACATAGATATATTCTGTAGTTATAGTATTCGATTAAACTTTGAAGTGATGCAAATAAAAATTAAACATTTTGAAATTCATAAATTATCTGTGGAACACATCGAGTAATATGTGGATAAGTTTGAAAAAATCGTCAAGGTCTAAATTATATAAAAAAAAAAATAATAATAATAATAATAATAGTAAATAGTCGATTTGATGTGTTTAATAATTATAATAATTTTCTGTGCGAATGAAAACTTAATAATAATCAGTAGGTACCTACCTATACTTCGTACACGTATTCAGTACATTTTCCTATAGTTAATTTGTTTTTAAAACTCACTATCCATCTTTATAAATGATATACTTTTCTCACGGCGTGTTAATTAACTTATTATTTTCCTATGCTTAAGTAATAGTTAGGTATTTTAAATGAATTTATATTAGTTAAATTCCAACAATAACAAAGTATACACTTTATGTTTAGTCCGGTCCACTGATATAAACAGTCATACCGTTATAACTGCACGCTTCAACAAAAAAATCATAGTGTAGAACATTGTGAAAATAAGATATTTCAGTCAGGATTAACAAAGAAATAAAATCCTTGTCTACGTTATGTAAAAATGATAATCATAGTACAAACGTAATTGGTACGTCTAGACTTGTACAATAATTATATGGATGGAAATCGCGTATAATACAGTTCGCGAGTTTTGTAAACACCTGGAATGCAACTTTATTATAAACAAAATATTATATTTTAATTTCTAAACAGTAAAACAAGAGAGAATACACCACTGGACGTGATGTATGTGATCGTTACACATACTTATGCACTACTATCGAAATAAGACAGTAATTTTTGTGCTATGTTGTTACGCGTGGTGTTTGCTATCACTACGAGGACTCGTACGATTACAATAATAATATTATGTTGACAAAAAAATCATCGTCTATTTAATTTAGCGCGAAATTTCAAAATTACATCACATCCAACGGAGTAGAATTCATTTTTGTTCATCAAGTCAGAAATGTACAGATACAATAATACGTATACACACCATGTAGTATATAGAACATCATGCCAAATTTCATATTATAAGTGTGACGTATCATTTTTTTTTTTACTTTACGTTATCGATGTACATATATATATATATATACACGAGTATACCTACATACGTCAGCATTGCGAAGGGCACGTGGTGTTTTCAGATATTTTCGTAAGCCATCTCCTCCCCGCTTTGATGAAAAATCCTAGTCACGCTTTGGACGAATTTCAACGGTTTTTTTTTTTGCAATCGGACCGAAAAAAAGAGGGAGAGAAAAAAAAACAAAATTCGAATTGTAGGCGGATTACATTAGCCCTTTTTACAATAATTGATAATTTACATTTTCCTTTGCGCGGCCGATTTATTCTGAACCGTAGGAAAACTGTGCACTGTTCAATGAGATATTATATGTACATATACATACGCCGGTACAATTCAGATATACGACTGCAGAGTTTTTTTTTACGTTTTCCATTTGTTTTCTGGATTTGCCGGTAAAACTTTTCGGATTAAATTTAAAAAACTAAAAATGCTCTTCTAAATGTACTGCTCTTACGTGGCCTGAACTTGAGCGAACATTGACGACGCAATTTTATTCCATGACAAAAGAAAAAACCCAACACACGGATGACGTATGCTGGTACAAGTAAAAAAGGATTATGCATTTTACAATCATGCAAAATAATCGAAAGTTATTAGATAACCGTTACTGGTCTAGGAAATAATCTATGTATATATTTAGGGGCAGATTTAGCGTCAGGCAAAGTAGGCACTTGCCTAGGGCGGCAGTTTTAGGCCAATATTTTTTTAAGAATTCTAGGGTTTTTAGATTTTGTATTGTAGGGTGAGACTACTCTAAAGGATGGCAAATAAAAATGTTAAATATTTAAACATAATACATTTTTTTAATATAAACAATATTTCTTTTATATAATACATAACGTCCAAGTCAATTATTGATCGACTGCCGGCAAACTCGTATAAATAATTAATAATCACTCGCAGGTCGTTTGACCGCACGACTATTGGTATACTATTTTCTTAATCAGAACAATTTATACACATAACTAATAATTATTGTTTAGTATCAGCCTTTAAGATTTATTTTTGTTTTAGTTATGTTAAATAAGTACTTAAAAATACATTTTCTCATTGATAAGTTTAATTAGGCAGCAAAATACAATTTTACTGGGGGAGGGGGGCAATTGTGTTCCGTCTCTGTACATATTGTTTAAAGTTTAAAAATCTATAAAAACTGATACATTTCATAAAAATTTATGAGAAAATAGAAAATTATTTACATTATCTATTAAGTATAATTTATCTGGAAGGCATTGCGTGAGTTCTAGCATGTGCCTAAGTAACCATGCTAAAGACTAGTTGGCAAACCGTAGTTCAAATACCAAATAATATTTATATTTATATTTACGCCCGGAGACAAAAGAGTGTACAATGAATTCAAATAAAGTTAGATAAAAAATTGAATAGTAATATATATATATAGATTTTTAAACATAATAACATTATTCTATTAAATATGGAAGTATACATTTTAGATAGACAAATAAAGAAAAAAAAATAAAATAATAAAGAAAAAGATAATGATTTATATTATAAATTAAAATCCAAGCATAAATTACGAAGTTTAGATTCAGAATCGTAGTTGAAGTCGAAGCTATCGATGCTGTTGCAAGCCCGAAGCATACGACTTTTAGGTTCATTAAAACTATAAGATTGTCTGTGGAATGACTCATAAAAAATATTTTTTGATCTACTATAAAAAGTTGGAATTGCCAAACCAATTTGATCAAGTATTTCGGGACACTGAGTATTATTATTTAACAATTTATGAATAAAAGAAGCATCATTAAATGTAAATTTAATGGTTACGTCTGGAGGAGAGTGAATGAAGACATAGCTTCATTGCAAGTTCCTTTGTTGATTAAAAACTTGAAAAATAAATATCTCAAGAAATTAGATTGTACAGTATCAAGACGGCTAATGTGATTAAGTTGATAAGGATTCAAAATTATTGTTCCATACTCTAAAATCGAACGCACCATGGAACAATATAATGTTTTTAGACAATTGATATTTTTGAAATCATAACATTGACGTCTGATGAATCCTAACATGCGCATTGCTTTGCTGTAAATAAATGAAATATGATCAGAAAAGGAGAGATCAGCAGACAAAATGATACCCAAATCTTTAATGGAAGAAACTGAATTAAAGACTTGGTTAGCAATAGAATAATTATACATAACAGGATTTTTACGTCTGGTAAAGGATATCTGAGCACATTTATTGATGTTTATTAATAAATGGGTTTCTTTACACTAATTGCTAAAACGGATAATATAATCTTGTAATTTAATACAATCTGCAAGAGAGTTAACTACCATAAACATCTTAAGATCATCAGCGAAAAGAGAATATTTACAGAAACGGAACACACTTTTTAAATCATTAATGAAAAGTAAAAATAATAAGGGAGATAAATGTTCACCTTGTGGTACACCCCATAGGACACTAAATATACATGTAGAGTAGTAAAAAACATTTTCTCGTCAAGTTAATGGGACTTTTGACTGAATTTACCTCGTAAGATATCATAACTCTTGGTTGATAGATTATACATTATTATTAATAGTTTTATTATAATTTTATTTTATCTTACCAGAAATAGAAAGTCATACAATTCAATAGGAAATTATTCAATTTTATAAACCTTCATGATTTTAGATCCCTATAAGAGAGTACAATTATTTTGTTATTTCACATCGTTGTCTAAAAAACGTATGCAAATTGTAAACAAAATTCCGTCTTCTTTCTTGGCCTTTTTCTCAGGTAGTAGCGGCTACTATCATTTGTAATGTACGCTCTCTGGTCGTAGAGGTCACCCAGTCACCACTGAGATATAGGTATTATTATCATTAATCATCGTTATCTATAAAGTATAATTTATGTCCACCGGTCAACTTGCAGATGATAACCCTTTTAGAAATCACAATCGCTTTTGTCACAACCAGTGGCGGTATAACACTACAACGCGAATTCTTCGTTGTATTATAATAACTATTAACATAATATATTATACGCATCAATGACGAATAAAATAAGCTGATGATTTACTACACGCATATAATATACAATATACCTATTGGCTGTTTGTATTATTTATGTAATAATGTGTTACTACATTAAAAAAATATTATTTATGTCGTTGTGAACATATTTATTGTTTTATGAAAATGTATGAAAAGGTAAAAAATAACATAATGTTAAGTTAATAACTATAACATTGATAAAATCAGTTACATAATATGCAGTTTGTTAAAAACTGAGACACAGTCATATTGTATATCAAAGCATTTTATAATTCGACTGTACTAAGGAACAATGAAGTGGTATTCTAAATCACGATGAACGAAATGTGTATTTGCGTATACCCTTCACTGTTTTAAATTCCCCCCCTCTCATCGTTATGATTTCCTTTAACTGGAGTTTCTTATCCTCAGATAAGTTAAAATAAAATAATTTAATAATGTATAATTTATAGTAGGTAGTTAAAAATATGAAACTAGAGTGTACATTTTTATCTAGGCATTCTATAATTATTCTACATTTACGAAAAAAAAAATCAACAAAATCAAAAATTAAAATTCTTTTCAAGTGTCCGTAATATAGAGAATCCCGTATCTGTAGGTTATTCTAAACTTATAACATTCCCGTTCGTTTAGGAAGGTTTCATTGTAAAAATATTATTTTCATCATCCATCGGCGAAACGCGTATAAATACATAAAATATATCTGGGTATAGACAATAGACTATAGATAATTATTATTGTTTTGTTTGTAAAACACTAGTGCACGACACGATGTCTATGTATAGATTGTATACATTGTATACGCATTAACCGTTTGGCGAATGTGATTTGTACGAAAATAAATCATGTTTTTCAATATTTCGGTCGTGGTCGGGCACCGAGCTCGGAAAGGAAAATTCGATAAACTCGCATACATACATAATAGCCGCGTATCGACGACCTATATTTATTTACCAGCGAAAATGGCGTATGGAGGTGGTAGGAGAGGGGTAAAGAATAATAAAAAAATGCACGTCATATATTTCTTCGAGGCTAAGAATATATTACGAAATTGAACACTGTATACGCCGTTATACGATATACTTTGCATGCAATGATATTCCCCATATATTTTTATACACATTTTCTTTACATTCTCACTATCCATTTCATTTTACACTCACCCCTCGATTATAGACTATTTCATAAATGTGTGTGCGTCGCGCGAAGATTTGCACATACGTGTACCTTATAAATCGCCACCCGCCACGCTTCACGTACACCGTGTAGTATACTCATCCGCGGCGAGTTGATCCCCTTTGCTACTTTTAAACATCATCCGCGGTCGATATTTCTCGTAACATTTTGGATTGAACTCGGTTCGTTTGACGTTCGTTCGCAAATCTCAACTGATTTTCCATCCGTTCGCATATCCGTGGTACTCATCGTGGACCCGACAATCGGTGACCAACGGGGAGGGCGGGGGTTGGTAGTTTTAGTTCCTCCAATATTATAACACAACGAAGCCTGGCACTCTTCAACTCTATTTACGCGCGTGATGTATAGGCATGCGTTTTCTTTGGTGGTGTAAAAAAAATCTATAAGGGTATCAAGTATTTTTTTATTTATTTTTTTTTTAGTACTCATTTCCTTTTATATTAAGCGGAAGTCACATGCACACGCGTTATCTCAGTCTTACACACGTGCAACGTAGCAAGTCTATATCTGCGTTCAGTAGAGCTAATGTTGTGTTGTTAGCTTTAATATTAGAGTGAACTAACCCATTATGATGGAACTTAAAGTGAATAACATTATCCGCGTTTTCTCGTATAGGTTTTTAAAATGTTTTGATTTTTAAGCGAACTATGAGCTTTATTAATTTGTAATATTTTACATAGTTATAACTAGCTAAAAAATTAAAAATTTCGTTAAAAACCTATGAGTAGACACTAATAATGTGTTTCCGTTTAAGTTCATTAATAGGTCAGTTTACTTTAATACTACAGCCAAGAGCACAAAATTGATTTTACTGAACATATATTTGCTTTGTTATACAGTTTGTATAACGGAGACAACACATGCGGGTGTGGTGTCCTCTTAAGAATAGTTAATAATACATATCATACTTGATCAATGGAAATAATGAATAAATATCAGGTAAATATCGACAATTTGAAATTTTCTATACAGTTGTAGGTGTTCATCACGTAACAAATAAGTTATTTATGAGAAAGCCATTATTTATATTTATAACGGAAATACTAATAAACATACTAATGATTTAAACATTTAATTGAAAAAAAGAACCAGATAAAAAAAGGAGTTTGTCAAAACGTGGTTCTTCGTAAAATTTCCCTTTTTTTCGTAATTTTTTTATCGTTTTTTTTTTTTTTTTTTCGATGCTTTTGAAAAATATTCAAAATGTGTTTAATTTTGAATATGCCAAAGTACCATCTATATTCACTTTCCTTTTAGAAAAGTTGTTTAAGAAAATCGAAGCATTTTTACTGCCAAAAAAGGTGTCGTCTGACACACACAAAAAAAACACATATTATTGTAAACCCAATAGATTCCATCACTCCATTCAGAATCTTAAAGTATCGATGAATGGTCCTTTTTTCCCAAGAATATAATTGGGATATCTATAGCCTTCCCTCCTTCTGTACACTACCCCATTTGAACACGCTTTTCTGTGTTGGTGCTATCGTATGCACTGTTATATATTTTCTCATATTCTCTCATATAAATATTTAAAATAGTGAAAAATGTATTAAAAATATAATGGAGTAAAATATGATTTAAGAAAAAATTAATTTTGTATGTCTGGATGATTTTTAGATGTCAACTTTTAAAAATTAAAAAAAAAGTCCCTAAATTTGTTGTATAAACATGATTTAAAGATATCACATTAAAAATTATAGTGGTGATATTTTAATTTTGAATTATTTGTTTGAAATATTTTCAAATGTTGTGTTACATAAACAAGCAAAATATTAGTACGTAAATGTAGCAATAATATGCAACTGGTGCGATTCTTTAGTCTCCAACAAATATAAATTAATCGGTTAAATAGTAGACTAACTAGATACCTAAGCAGTATAGTAAAACGAAATATTTAAAACCATTTTGTTTGAGCTTATAATTTATATTTCACATATTCATGTTGCTTTTTTTCTTTTTTTTTAACGAGGACGATAAATTGTCATTGTGTATAATTACGTAATTTCATTTAGCATTAATATCCACGGTTGTAACATGTAATGTAAAACAAAATATAAATTACCGAAATTTCAAAATATTATTCCATAAGGTATAAATGTATTATCATATCTTACATTAGCATAGAAATCAGCACACATCCAAGTAAAAGTACTACAATATCCCCTTTCCAAAATTTAAAATTATTTAACTTTTCGTTATAGTCTATTACATTAATACGGAAAAAAATTTTGTACATTGGCAATATCGTTTTGGTTCTTTATAATCGACCTATAACTTAGAAGTTATGAACGTTTTTTGTACAACGGTAGACAATACGAATTACAAATTACAATACATAAGTATAACGATAATAATAATGTTTTATTGTATTTTACATTTATAGTGTCTATACATTATCTTTAGTGGGGACCAACTTTCAGTATGTGCTTACAAATAAAATATTAGAAATGTGGACAATGTAACTACATAATAGCTAGCAAGTAGTTCTATTGATTTTATATTACATTTTATTACAAAATCAATGACAATGCGATAAGTATAATCAGACTGCTGAAACCATTCCATTTTTAATATTTGGCTTAGCCACGCGAACACTCAGGTTGACCGCTATGAGGTACGAACATTTTTCGTGTGACTTTCATATTGTTTTAATCTATGTTAATAATACTTTGGTTGATATTTGTTGAATGCCCGTTGCATGAATCAGTATATATACATGTATTTCATAAACATAAATTATGCATTTTATACTGTGCACACTAAATTGTATCAACTTTAAATTACTTCGTTATGACTAAAAAAAAAAAAAAAAGAAAAAAGATGGCTCCGAGAAGCATAAATTATTCAATGTTTTGGTGATATTGCGCCGTAATATCACTTATCGGGAAATTCGAGCATGACATATTTTTGTTTAAATATATCAAAAATAAAAATTGGCCAAAACTACTAGCGATGGTCAAATTATAAAACAATTATAGTTTGTATGTACAGGATTTTAAAATGTTAACATAATTTCCGAGTATTTAACCAGAGTTTTGGCTAAATAAACTATAACAGAACAACAACTAAAAACTGAATATTTTAAAAATAAGTTAGACATTTTTTTAAAAAATTATACCGTACTCTATATATAGTTAGTTTTATTTGCTAATTGCAATCGTAGTGTAGGACTTGGTCATGGAACGATGAAGAGCATAATTTAATATTGTAACTTTAATATAATAATTTTATTATTTATCAGGATGTAAACACTGTATTAATTAATAGAATGTTAGAATGTAGATGATATAATTTTTTTTTTCTTTATTTTGCCCACGCAATGATCATCATACGGTAGTTTTCGGTATGTTCCTGATTTAAATTGTTTGAAATTAAACTCGTGTTACATATTCTATTAAGTAAAAAAAATATTTCCAGTTTAATAATTTTGATATGTTTTATCATATATTTGCTTTTAATTTAATAGTTTTATAAACTATTTATAGTTCGTTTGGATAATACAATCGATAACGTATACGAAACGGACACAGATATTTTAATCAACACAACCTAGTTAGATACCTCCTACTAGTCCTACTTGTCGATTTAGAATTCTTACAATAATCATTTATTAGTTAAATACTGCATTGTCTTCAAATATGAGTAAATTTAAATTTATCCCATTTTCAAACGAATTAAATTTAATTTGAATTATTTAATTATTAATTTATTTAATAGCAATAATTTACCATGTGTCGTCATTAAAGACACGTACAAGCATATGTGCTTAAAGGTTTTCGCAATTTATTGGTTCCTTGCATTAACTCTGGATTAAAAATAATCGTGCTTTTGTGTTCGGTTTAATTAAAAACATTTTCTTTCAATTTTAACGAAATATTCGTCCTCTGCAGTTGAGGTCTTGAGGACATATATTATTACATACGACTCAATAATCTGGGAACGTGACAGTATTACACACAATACACATCACATGGAAGGTATTCAAAATGGAGTAGGCACCTTATTGTGAATGAGTACTTTGTTTCATAACGCTTTGTAATTTTGTATACAACGTAAACAATAGAATATGTAGGTATATGGTTAAAATGGAATTCTTAGCTTTTAGGGGGTATCTTATTTACCTATATAAACCATTTGAAAAAAGAGCTCTAACGTTATAGTTTCGCGTTGATAATTAATATTAATAAGATTGACGATCCGTCTGCGTCGAATTAAATTAATCTCAAAGTTAATAGCCATAATATAAGAGATAGTATAAGAAATGGTACCTATGTATAGCTTATTTTATACTCCACAGTTCACAACTCTCCGGGTTTCCCTTAAATAATTTATTATGTTAATTCTCCCACAGTTAATATTCTATCATAATATCTATGTGTTATTTGCATATATACCCATTTTAGATCAACATATCATCTCCGTTAAGAATCGTTATTTGTATACAATGATACCTATCATTGCATAAAATTTAACAAATCCATAGTAATTACCTATCCTATGAACGAGGTGTACTCCATCTCCAACTGTACAGTAGAACGAGGCCCATCCGGTTCTTTTTATTTTTTCTTACACATATGAAAACACCATGAAAACGTTTCAATCGAAAAATGTGAATTTATGGTTTTGGTAAAAAAAAAATTTACATTTCATTGTCTATTTACTTTAAATGTGAACTATAATATCCTTAATTGTTTTACTATACTTATCATTCATCAGTCTTCTAATAGAATCCAATTATTTTTAACTTACTACTTTGAATTTAATTTTTCTTTTACTTGCACGCATTGCATTTCTATTTTTTTAATAATCCACCTTTCACCTCTGTCTTTAGAAACATTTAACATATTTCGTTTTCGATTTATAACTTGATAGTGTTCAGTATAATATGTAGGTAGTTCTGAATTTATTAATTATTATATTACTGCATTTATTCACTTTGTCTTCTATAATATATTATTATCGTTATATGCACTAAATATAATTATGTTAAAACCAATAATAGTAATTTAATTAATGAATTTAGACCATATGAAGTGCGATATTATTATGTTACTGCATATTATTCGGAAACCCCGCAAGTCTTTGTCCCTGGACTCAGCTTGAATGTATTGTGTAATAAATAAAAATAAATAAATAATTTCAAACTATCACAGTTTTGTTTATATTTAATTTAATTTTTGTTTTGACGTGAGTTTATACGTATCATATGAATGATAAACAAATACTATTTTTTCGGTATTTATACAATATTCGGGTTTTTTTTTTTTACATTTTTACCGAGTGTTCCAAATAAGTAGCTATAATAATTTGTTTCTTCTTACGCAGAGAAATTTATAATTTATATTAACGAAGACACTGTTATATTTCTTATTATATAGTAACTTCCAGTATATGAAATCATATGGTTTCGAAAGGCGGAAAACTGTAAAAAAAAAAAAAAGAAATACGAACAGTATTTCGGAAATTTGATCATTATTGAAAATATTTAGTTCAGTCAATATACTGGATACTGCAGGTGTTCGATCTTAAGTCCTTAACAATAAAATAATTATACTATATATTACCAACTGATAGTATTTTACGTTTCATCGCATTATGCGGAAAAAAATAATAAGATTCACTTGATTTGTTTTCTAATCTTACTCGCAAACAGCAATGAACATTTACGAGCCGCTTGTAAAAAGTCAAAGCGAGTGTACGTTCATATTGATTTTGCGTGCTAAACGAAGAAACTCGAATAAATAAATACCGTGTATTTTTTTTTTTTTTTTTAATTTCATCTTTAATTATTTTCTATTCCCTTATGCCTTGTACCTAAATATTGTCAGGGCTAATCCAGTGCCCAGAAGTTTACGGAAGGACCAACGGAATGATTCCGTTCGATAACACAGCTCGCGCGACCCTTTATATTTTCATCGGCAGCGCCGCGTTGCGGTGTCTGTCCGTCGTATTCGAAACGTAACAAAAGCCCAAAGCACTATTCAATTTTCGCGCTTTACGATTGCGTAATGGTTTCCACGCCGTCCCGCGAGCGCAATAAGTGTACGATTCGCATTTAAGTTCGCAGACGCTGTACAATAATGTAGCATCACATGCAATACGTGTACGGCGGTTTATAGCGTTATACATAATACATAGTATAAGTGTAGGTACATTGTTATTTTCTACTTACAGGGGCGTATTTATTGGGGTGGCTGAACGGGCTGACCATCCCTAAATAAAAGTATGGAACGTTGGTATAAAAAAACAACAACAGTGCATGCATACTTTATCACACTGAATACTCAATATTAATATTGAACGCACTGATTGGAAACCGATAAAGTTTTATGATAAACTATTATGCTTAAACAGGGTATATAGGCGGTTTTTTTTATATTTTTATCGGGTCCTGCCACGAAACGAGACTCTGAATACGTGCCTGTTTCCTTCTACGTTTACCACCTTTCTCCTTTAACGGCAGGATTAAGGTCCGGACCATAGGTTCATTCTACAACTATAGTCGTAGGTTGTAGTGGTAGAGGTGTGAGTATTTGATGTGAAGTTCAAAGAAACCGCTAGGATTCAAGAAATTTTTTTTTTGTAAACATGAAATTGTTTTATACCATAACCTCTCAAATAATTGTTCACAACCTTATACATATTATATAGAATAATAATAGAAAATAATGAAAAAATATGTTATCAGTCTCTTCAATATACTTAACTACTTATTCATATAAATTTATTAACTAAATAAATATACGTACTTACCAATAATAATACTAAATAGTTTTTTCTTTAAATACTTTCAAAACGATGCGCTTTTTATGCTTTACGTCTTGGAGCAAATGCCCAACTTTGATCCGTCCACGGGCCCTTACCACATAGGTGACTGTTATTATGAATATGTACTGCAGAATAAAACGCTATCGCAGTATGTATGCACGCGGTGACAATGTCATATCATCGAGAATGTAATGCCGTGGCAACAGTTTAACGATGCAAAAAATCGAAGAAGAAAATGGTGATGGATGAAAGGAACACCGCTTTGGTTCAAACATTCGTGTAGCATAACGCACGTGCGCGTTAAAACGTCTTTATTGTAATTTAATAGCACATGTATAAACAAAAATGTGAACTTGACGAAAACAAACCAACCTTATAGTGTGGAAATATTCATTACTTATTCAGTATATTATACTATACTTGTTCAGTACACATACGATTAGAGTCATAAATTCGATAAGTGAACAAAGATAATATTATATCCGATAAATTGTACAATATATGTATATGTATCTATTGTTTAATTTATCGAAATGAACAAAAAAAAAAAAAACCATAAAGTTAATACGGCCCACAGTATAAGTATAAATTTTGAATGTGACCCGCAAGTTGAAAAAGGTTGGGCATGCCTGGTGTACATATTGAATTCTGTTGTGTATATTCGATAGAATTATTTCACCGACGACGACACGTGGACGATTATACTCGACGAGCACTACTTTAAAATTTAGCGACAACGAAAACGTCATATTTTCCACATTGTTATTTATGTATAATAATTACATAATATATTGTAGGTAAAACAATACATTATAATACGCTTGAAACCGTGTAATTTACGTCAGACCTACGACGCATGTAAGCTTATTGATTTTATAACGTACAGCGAAATAATGATTTATTATTTTATAATAGTCCGTGATTTATCAAACGTGTACGCAAGTAGTGGGTATATTGTACGCGCGCGTTAGTAAAGTTGTCGCATGCATTAATGAACGCGTATACGCAGTGCGTTTTGGCGCGATTCGCGTTAAAAGTATCGTTTTCAACGTTGTAGGTGGCACTCTGCAGTAGGTAAACATCAGCGAATATTGTTATAACGATAATATGTACTACATAATACGTATTATGCAAAGCGCATATGTAGGTATTGTTCGAAACATTTTTCCATAATATTATACCGACAATATGCGCGCGGTTTACGATATTATACGACGGTGAAACGTTCGCCAACCGGCGATTCCCCGTACACACGTACACAGCACAGTTGTGTATAATATGTTGGTAGGTATACGGAGCCACTGTTGCTGCTGCAGGTGTATGTAAAATGTCGCTAAAGTTTGCGTCTGAAGTTTATCGGCGGCGGGCTGCAGAGAGGAAAACAGACAATATGGGGTGAAATATACGTTCATCTCATGCTGTACACATATATATTATTATACTAAGACATTTACCTATCACCGTATTACCTGGCCCCAGCACGATTTTCCATTCCGATCGTGTATATAATAATATTACACACCGTCCATTAATACGTTATAGCAAATTTACCATTTATAATTAATAATGTTTTCCCGCACAAGTTTTCAGAAGCTCGGCTACGGTCATCTCGGCATTCTATGCTATTCGTGTTCTTGGAAAAAATATTACTTTTAATTCGAAAATTAATATACCTTACTACAAATTCGCGTTTTTTTTTTTTTTTGCCACAATACGTTATAATTGCCGTTTTTATCGCCTTCGGATAAAATGCAAAATATGCCCCATTTCCCACCATAACCACAGGGATGGGCTGTTTTCATACTAATTATTGAGTTTGTTTGAGAACATTCTACGAATAAAAATCAGTAGTTAATTATTCACGTTATATTGTCAAATCGATAATAATTTGTATACCCAATTAAATAATTTCATTTTTGTACTCATATATATAGATACTACTTAATAATTAAGAACAGGTTTTAAAATAATATAGTTAATTAATAAGACAGTTTAATAAAACATGTTATTGTTCATTTTCTTATAAAATCAATATCTTACACTCTTGACAGCTTATAACTAAGAAGAAAAATGACTTTATAAATAATAAATTCAGACGAACAAGGGGGTAATGAGTATCAAATTCAATATCATAATATACTGCAGTGCGTATTATAGTATATATTATGGTTATATTATATTCGCTCGTTTTTCCTCCGTATTAGTTATTATACTTTACTAACGCACGCCAGCTTTATATAGCTCATTTCGAAATACAATTTTAATGTTTAACTACATACTACAAAACTTATAATTTATTCAACTCATTGCCATTTATATTGCCACATTTTTAGAGCACTGAACCACGCACCACTGCAGGCTGTCCGATTTTCGGAGATCGATTGCTAATGACTTACGAGTGTAGGGCTACTGTGTAGTATACATGTACCATAAACATGACTATACGATACACTACAGAAAAGTAGGAACATGTGTGATAGTTCATCGCGGCGCTCTCGAAGTGAATTTATTGTTTTCCGAACATTTAGCCGGAAAAATCGTCATAGGTTTTTAAATATAAAATGTTGTTGGATAGATGTCAAAGCTGCACGCGTAGTATAGTGCCCAAAGGTTAAAAATTCCTAGCTGCGTTTTCTTGTGAAACGTACGCTTTTCGATGTTTCGTGGCCCATTCCCAAGAATTAACGAGAATAGTTTGTATAGCTATATATATATACCTACGTATATATTTTTTATTTCAATTTTGTATTTCGTAAAAACAAAACGGAATAACCAAACTGACCTAATAAAATTTGTGTTTCACCGCACACAATCATTAAAAAATTTCGTTTTGCCCATTGGTACGACTAGGGAATGAAAATTATCGGCCTTCGCGCAAAACTATCTCCTTCTTTCGTATAACTGCCGACTCGATTTTACAGTCAAATAATTCGTACAGAAACTGCATGCCATAAAAATGTGCATTATATTTACCAGGCTTGTAATAACTATTGGGCACAGGTCCATCTGTGTTTTAACTATTTAGCTAACTGCTCGGATACAATGAATGAAATACGTAGATATTATATAAATAAAAATATTATGTTTATGTCACATTTTGGTATTACAATAATATCACATGATAACCGTGTACCATACCAACAATAATGTTTATACCGTAACCGTAGTGGCGTAGTATATAATACAGTAAGTAATTGTGTATAAAATTGTCATGATGTCTTTCGTAAATGGTTTCTACATAGATTTACTTTTGCTGTGACACGGGCACACGGCATAAGTAAATTTTTGTGTGCCATTGGAAAAGTTGATATTTTTCGTTTCGTGAGATTTTTAAATATGGAATATAAAAAAAAAAAATAAAACTATAACTATAACTATAACTATAACTAAGCTGAAGGAATATTCTTAAATTACTCTCAAAGGTTTTTTACAAACACTTTTCCACTAATAATATTGTTCATCAAACTAATTTGTTTAATAGGTAAGTTTATTATTATTTATTGGACGCCTATAAATAGATGTATATAGATATAGATGACGATGGTTCTTTGGTTTTATTATTAAAAAAATTAGTAAATTATTCATAAAATAATATCACGAATGATTTTCAAACCAGAATTTAATTTTTAATTTATACGTTCCTACCTCATCATCATGGCAATTTTTTTATACAAAATAACTACCTCAGGCTATTTGTTTATAAGATATATCATAAATTAACATAAAGCCGGTTATTCACATTTTATATAATATTGATATGAAATTAGCGATTTTATGTAATAATAACATTTTAACTTTAAAATATGTTTAGATTTGAGAACAATAAAAATACGTGTACAATTTTATTTTAATGTATTTATTTATTGTAATTAAATTAGTGTTTCTTGGATTTTCTTATTATGTGACATTTTTGAGTTTACTAAATGGATGAAATATTATTTTTGATAAGATAGATCTCAAAAAAGGCTTGCAATAGAGAATTTAAATTTATTTTTATTAGATACTGGTGTACTTATATGCCCTATTTCATTGTCATATTATGACAAAATTTAACGAATCAATAAAAAAACGTATATATAAAATTATAAAATTCATAAAGGACGAAGGTTGCTTTATTATGGTGTTCAAAGCATGTTTAGTGTATTTATTGTGTTTAATTGTTAAACTTAACATCTAATATTTATCATATAATTGCTTAGACATAACATTATTAGTTTATAAAACAATTAAGTTAAGGGATTGTATTAAATGTTCAAAGAATTATATTGAATAATTTCACTTCAATTTGTAAAAACTTTGTACAATTAGATTAAAATGTATAATTAAAATTTGTACTTTTTTCTTATTAATTTTTTTAATACAAATATTAACTTTTGTTTTTCAAATGGGGATCCTTGGTTCTTTTTTTAACTGTGGGATTAATATGCAACTCATTTTTGCGTAAAGTTTGTTGTAACTCAATCCAATTTTATATCAAGCGGTACGCAGGCAGTTTTAATTTTGTTAGGAAGGGAATCGAGAAACTTAAGTAAATTGGCTTCCTTCGTTGATCCAAAATGCTTTGTACGTTTCATTGTTTTTTTTGAACTTGAATAATTATGTAATTCACAAGTCGCTTGTTTAAAATTAGATTTTGATACATTGATAATAAGTTACACAATAATTTGTTTTCCGAACTCCACACCGATGGTTTTCATTTGTAAGTAAAATAAAGGTTGTTTTGTTATATTTCAACTGTAATACAATTCACAACGATGCCATTGTATTCGTACTATTAAATTAAATATATAATATAGAAAATAAATAATTATTGTTTATCTATATTGTGCATGTATCTACTATATATTGATATAAATTGTGTTTGATAGAAACATAGTACCTTACCTACTACCTTATATAACTTTATATTATATTTTAATTAAAAATAATATTATTATTTTATGAACTGTAGTGTGACATTATTTTGTGGTACAATTTTCTCGATAACATTCATTTACCTACTAATGTTGTGTATCCGTCAAAAGCGCATTTGTTTTTACGAGACGTTTTAAAGTACTCGAAAATAGTTTTGTAGTTGAGGATTACCTATCTATAATTTTATCTATTTTGCAGTTTACGGTGAACCTTCACACACTTTGGAAAAATAAAAATCTGTTTAATAAAACGATGATAACAGTTGACCATTAATATAGGGAAAATGATCACAAACAGATGCAACGTGTATTTATGCGTGTTCTTTTTACAATACATATCTAAATAATTATGGATTACGTCATTTAAACGAGAATCGGGAATTTGCATAAATTAACATGGAATATTAGTTGTCAGTTTAGATTTCATTTTTGCAGCAGTATCACAAAGGCCCGATCAAAGAAAGGAGGATTTAAAATTTATATTTCATCGGAAGATATCATCAGGTATATCGTTCCCTACTCATTTGAAAAAAGTTACCAATAAGTTTGTTAACAAAAAATTGTCTACGATCACACGGCGTAGTGGATGAACATCACTGCTAATAAAAACCATTTGAGAGGGAAAAATCGAACACAATATACGAATATCCACATGGATATTTCACACTAGAATCGTTTTTTTTCCTTATATTAAAAACATTTATGTTTTATTCGTGCACCGTTGGCTGCTATTTATTTCGGTGCGTAACGTTTTGTCAAAGAAAATATTGTTTGAATTCAATGGTTCTCAATCGGTTGTTGTACTTGTTTACATTATTTATGAAATGAAACAAAATCTGAATAATCTGTTGCTAATTCGGTGGAATTAATTTAGTTAAATTAATTAAACAGAACCTATATTAACGGAATCAATCAATGAAACGGTTCAAACACGATATCCGTTCTAATACGTATGCGTGGTATTACAATTACAAATAATGTATTATTGTACCTATGTGAATAATCATTTTCAGGGTGTACACAGGGCGCGTTTTATCTATATTAGCCGCAATATTTTAATATAACAACAATTGAACAATGGGAAAAATAGTGGTTTACGCTGTACATAATAAAAGTACTTACAACTATTTATAAAATACATTAGTGTATATTCTGTCGTAAATATATTAATGTTACCTGTATTAAAAAAAAAAAAAAAAAAACTGCACAACACTATTGTAATATTTCCGATACTCTCTTGTGAAAAATACTTTTTAACTTTTTGTTTTACAGAAAAAAAAGCATCTTAAATTAAATTGCCGTTTAAGTAATATTTCTTTATTGTTCTAAACTTAACGGCTTAAAATATTCCATGTCACATGTATATTTCACCATTCCATTTCTATCGAGTTCGACAATATAATAAATATTACTTTTCTTGACCACAATAATTGTCTTAGTTCACCACTGCAATCGTTCTAATAATATATAATATTGTGCCTACAGTTCCTACATCGTACGATGATTCAAATATTTATGAGTGTAAGAAACTATCGCTATATTATAAAAATTTAAAATGCTTTTTTTTTTATAGTTCATTCAACATCGATAAATGTTTAAGTGATATTTTCTTGTCAAATTAAAAACAATGCAAAAATAAATGAGTAAATTTTATCGTGTTTTTGTTTATAGTATATTACACAACTCATATGTTATGTTTATATCACGCTCAGTTTATACGGTTTTAATTTTCAGCAATAATTTACCTTAAATTTGAAATAAAATTGAGTATGACCGAAAAATGTTAAATGCGATTCCATAATTAATCTAAAAACAATGACAATCATAAAACATAGTTTATGTATGTGGGTGCGTATAAAAAAACTTTAGAAAAACAAAATTATTTGTGTATCGAATATTTTTTGTGTCTGTAAAAAACTGTACGTATAACTGCCAATGTTTGTTTCATGATTTTAATGTTTTATAAAAATACGTACAATACGTATATATTGATGTGTACGAATACAAAGTGCATTTTTAAAAATTCAGCATATTTATTTTTGGCAATAACTCAAAAATGATTCGTTTCATAAAATGGTTGATAACCTAATGGTTTTTCCTGACCCATTAAAAATTACATCATAATTTATTAAAAATAAAAAAACTGTCAAATCGACGTTCTCACAATAAAGTTATTTAAACAAAATATAACTTTTGTAGTGTGTATGTCAAATATAGAATGTTTATGTAAGCATCCGTATAGACTAGTGTGTAAAGAGATGCGATAATGATTGACATTTGGAGTTTTAAATTTTTAATATTCATAATAACCAATATTTTATGAACTTCAAATGCTGAACGATGTAAGGAATCTATATTGATTATATAACAATGTGTGTTATTTTTAGTTGGATATTCTAAAAGTCTCACAAAGTGTCCCAATTTTCGATCAAAAATTCCACGCACATTGTAAATACTTTCATGAGATGATATTTTTGAATAATTATGCATTCATTTTCAAAACAATTACGTAATATTACTGAAAAATGATATCACTAAATACTGTTTTGTATCAAATTTATTTGATTTTTTTTTTTTTAGTGAAAAATACTTTGAAATTAGAAAGTTTTATAAATTTACATGTTGAGCGTAGTAAACATATTGCTCCGAAAAAAGTTTGATATGAGTTTCGTTGAACTGCTTTTATGTTTTTATCATCATGTCATGTTTTCAAATATTATGTGAT
The DNA here is from genome assembly GCA_025469195.1 of Chaitophorus viminalis. Classification (NCBI taxonomy): domain Eukaryota; kingdom Metazoa; phylum Arthropoda; class Insecta; order Hemiptera; family Aphididae; genus Chaitophorus; species Chaitophorus viminalis. Next base: position 76,936 of record JAIPRK010000209.1, read on the forward strand.
AAACATTGTTTAAAAGTGTTCAGTCTTTTATTATTATTAAAAAAAAGCAAAATTGTTTAACTATTTTATTAAACTTCAGAGAAGTAGAGGTGACGGAAATTCGTTCTTTTTTTTCCGCGTGTTAAAATCTATACTGCATAGAACATCATAAATATCGTTTATAGTTGACTTTGGAAACAGTACTTTTTTATAAAGATAAAGCAAGGGAAATTACGTATACCTTCGTGTATACATATTATAATATATATATATATATATTATAATATTATATACTGACTGAAAGTCAACAGATATTTAAAACGCAAAACGCATGGGCGTTATGAAAACCGACTATATCAATCCATTATAATATTAAGTGTGTTATTATTATTATTCAACGAAACCACCCTATGTTTCACATATGCTCCTTAATAATTATAACGTCGTGAATAAATTTCAGGTAACAAAAAATGTTGGTGAAACGTATTGTATAACGTACACCTACAGCGAATTGGTGTTGCGGTCGCCGCTCCAATTACAATCTGGCCTTTGGGTAGGTAGTAGAGCGTGCTCAGGTGCAGCAACAAATGCATGCAACAAAACATCTGCTGCTCCTGTGCATCTGTTCTAAAAAATACTAGGGACGCTGTTGAATATTTGAAGATAATTTTTTTCAAACCTAGTATGCACAACTACAGTCTCCCGGGACAACAACAATCATTCGAAAAATATTCAAAACAATAACGAATTTTACGTTATTATAAGTCGTTGGTGGCGGGAGGGGATAAGGCTAATTTTACGCATATACACGCATAAATTATAGCCATTAAATATTTTGTATTATCGAAGAGCGCGGGCACGGCTATACGGGCAACAGTAGCAAAGCATGTATATATTATGTTTGTGTTAGCAAATAAAACGAGCGTATAATGACCACTAATAATGGTTAAATGTGTTCGCCGTAAACAAATTTGAGGTTTAAAATGGCTGCCATTCCCTAATGCGCCCGAACGAACGTTCGGATGCTTTGGTTTACAAATAGTGGTGACTTTGTGTTGTTGGAAGGGGGAGGATGGGGGAAACCCGAAAATCGATAAAAATCGTATTAACGTAACAAATGTCTGCGCGATGTTCTTTGTTCCCGTTATTTTTAAAATCCCTTCTGCCGGGCTATTTCCCATCTGATTGTTCCGGGATTAACGTGCTTCAATCTCCCGGCGGCCAGCCCAAAAAGAAAATCTCCGAAAACCGTCTTTGGGATTTTCGGCTAAGTGTTTCTCAATAACATCCCGTCCTGACTCCTGGCCGCCATGATTAGGGATAATGTTAATCTGCCACGACCGAACGAGTGTTTTACAACCGCTCAACTGTATAGAGTTGAAAATGAAAAAAGAGAAAAACTAAGTATACGACAAGAAGAGGAGGAGTGCGTCACGCATTCGGCTAACGTCAATTGCACGAAATCCAATAAACTACGCAGTGAACTAACTTGTTTGCACTGTTCATATTTACCGACCGATAACCAATCTTGTTGATTGAATTCTCATCATTGTTATGTTTATAATAATATAATATGTTTCATCGTATACGAAAACAAGCCCTACTATAGGAATAAAGTTCAATAATTTACCATAGTAAAATGAGAACTGGCAGAATTCGATGTTGAATAGGTTTTGGGGATTCATCACGTCTCGATCATATCTTGGTATACATCTTATCTAAATTTAATATTATATTGCATTATTATTATATTAAACATTTGAAAGCGAGGTAAATACATCGAAAAATTAAGTGTGTAAGTACCTACCCGTAATATTACCCGTCTATGAATAAATAATAAATAATTTATCAGGTAGTATGATTCAGGATTATTATCTATATTAGATAATAATTATAACTTTACTGCTCAGTGCCCACATAAAGATACTTAAAATTTAAACTGAATAATATTATTTTCTCTATAAGGGGTGGGTACTCTGGGTACTAAATTAAATTTTTAAGTATCTTAAATAGATTTTAATACCAAAAGGAAAAAGACCTTTTGAGTGATAACAATTTTTAAATCAAGTAAAAAACATATGTAGAAATGGTTAAGCATAAGTAGTAGAAATGGTTCTGATTGGCATGATTTGGTGACCAATAAAATGTCGCATGAATTATGTAAGATCTTAATGGTCAAATACGAAGAAGAAAAAGATTAAATTGGTTTTATATGAAATAAATAATACATTTTCTAACATGATTTGTCTTAAATTTTGTTTTCAATTTAAATTTTCTTATTATTTATAACATTATATAAAATGCATTTTTTTTTATTTTATTATTATTATTCATAATCTATTAACTTGAACACCTAGTAAACATACCTAATAGAGCTTATACAGGCAGTATAAAATATAATTGAATGTGTAAATCAGTCTCCGGATTTAAAGAAATAACATGTTGTATAGAGGATATTACCGTATTTTAGTTTAGGAGACAAGAGTGTTTAATAGTTAATGAGAAACGATTTAAGATGATATATTATGAATCACAGAGATATTCGTCGGTATGATAAGGGCAATAAGGGGAAACGGAGGGAGTATTTTCTGAGTATGTGTGGTAAAAGAAAGTGCTTCGATCATAGGAGATTAAGCCTTTTTATTATATAATACTAAATTCTCAAGACATTTTATAATTTTAAGCCAAAAGCTAAACTGGGAAAAACGGAGGCAACATTTTTGTAATAAGAAACTAAGTGTGCTGGTAGATTTCTTTGGTAAGAATACCGGAGATTATTAAAATTATTTCGGAATAAAGGGTTAAAGTCTATCCAAGGAAGTTATTCGAAAGAGTTGGAGGATAAAATCACATCACGTTTTCACTAATTAGTTGACGATTTCACTACTCTAAATTCTATATCATGACCAGGAAACCAAATTTATTAAATATGTAATACAATTTGAAATATACATAGGTTTATACATAATATAAGATTAAATATGCGAAAAAATTTATTTAAAATGATTTAATCGTACAGAAAAAATTAGAAACATAATGCATATTGTCTTAGGTATTTATTACCAAAGCTAAACAGAAAATGTTATTAAGAGCTTTATTATGTCCTTACGAAAAATTGAAATAGTTAATTGAAAGTTTGACTTGCGGATCATATTCAATTGGAAAATCCATGGATAAAATGAAAGTTTTTGTATTTTGCTATAATACGGTACATTTTAAGTAATTGATATATCTATGCAATTTATTTTGATAAGAACAGAAATTTTAATTTAATAATTTAATTTAGTTGAGATCAATTGTAAATACTTTTATGGATATAAAATTTAATGTATAAAATATTAATGTAAGCTAATAACCTTTTTGTTAATGCTAAATAAAAAGAAAAATGAAAATTTAAATTAAAAGAAATATGCCTAAAAAATCCTTCATCATTTCAAACATTTCACATATTTTTAGAATGGTTCAAAATAATTTAATCAAAATATTACAACTTATTTTATTTTAAATATTTGTTATTTTTTATTAAATTAAAATTATGAAATGAGCAGATATTTCCAAATTTGAACATTAAGTTTAAAATAATGTACCTACTTATTTTTCGTTTACTTATATACTATTATACTTAAGTATAATATACTCTTTATTTAAATATAATCATTTGCAGTATTCATCAAGTACTATGAGATTTTTGAATTAAAACAAAATTATTCTGTTTTTCAGAATCCTTGTGATTTGATTCTCAAAAAGTATCTGATGTTGTTTAATTTTTTTTGTACGGAAAATAGGTTCACAAAAATGATTTGATCAATACTTTTTTATTAGATGAAACAGTGTGATAATAGTTCAATAAATGCGATTGTGTCATGTATATTAATTTTAGTGAAAATTATTTTTCTCTTTTGAAAGTTTTTAGTTTATTTTTTATTTTGTGAAGTTGACTTTTAAGTAAACTTTCCAGTGAATTTCTTTGTAAGCTTAATATGCAAATAAAATGATTACTACGATGTTCAATTCTGTTTAATTATGTGGTTACCTATCAAAATGTATTTATAGTTGTTTATTAAGAATTATTCAAAAGACGATAGTTTTGTAAAACACTTGTATGAATAATTTTTTGAATGTGTAAGATTATATTAAACAGAAATTGATAATCTAATTTTCGGGTACTGTATTTTTTTAAGTAAAATATTATGTAAATAGAACGAAATTTATTTCATTTCTTTCTGTGTAAATTTATATATAAATATTACGTTGGAGATAATCCATTTCACTATAGGTGCCTGTAGCAGTTACTATAGAAACTCTACAATTCTCTAAAACCAAGGAAAGGAGTGTGGCATTTTAATATCTGACGGAGCTTTATATTTTATTTTTAAATTAAAATAGCTACATAAAATATTTCTTCAAGTTTTAATTACTCACTTCCCAACTCTTTCATTAATTATTGTTTACAATAAACACATTTAGTTTCTAATTTTGAATGAAACAAATCACGTAATGTTTTATATAACGTAATACAATTAACAGCAATTAATGAGGTATTGAAATGACATTCATCACGAACATTCATTAACATTGTCCACCACGCACTTCCACTATTATACCGGCTTGGCAGTTGCGGTTAAAATATTATTAAACATTTTCACACACACACACACACATATATATATATAAATAGATACATATTTTTCATGAAAATACATATAAATTTTGATAAATATAGTGTAATGATACGTACAACAACAATGTACTGTCGATAAAAAAAAAAAAAAAAAAAACAAACCGGGAACTCGCTCTACTGTATAGTAGGATAACATTGAATTGAGTCCGTAATTTGTTAGAATTAAAGGGTGTCAATTCATAGGGCTAAGCTAGTGGTGAACAATTCAGAAGTTGGGTTTGTCTAAGAAATACAAGTCCGATTCTGAGAAAAGTAGGTATCTTAATTCTTAAGTATTTTTTGCGGCTTGACATTTTGAAACGAAAATGAGGTAGTCGAATGTTTCACAGAAGATTTAATGGCCATAAAGCCATGTAATGACGAAATATTTACAGTGTTACAGATTATATTTTAAAATAACGACGTTGACAATGATATTGCATAATTTCCCACAAAAATTTGGAGCGATTTTTCAGCAAACACAAATCGGACCACTAACAGTTGTGAAAGTTTCCATACAAAATTAAATGCATGTTTTCATACAGGTCATCCAAATATTTTTATTCTTGTGGACACTGTTCTGGGTATACAGTCAGATTGTATACACATAAAATTACGAAACAAAGCAATGAAATCATGTAAAAAACATTGGAAAAGAAAGAATCTTTACGGGAACAGATACAAAAATATACTAGTACACTAATAAACAAATTTGCAGATTTGAGTTTTTAGTCAGTAACTTTTAAATTTTTACCGGCAACTATTTAAGTTGTATTATATTTATTGATTGAAAATTAGAAAAAAAAATAAATGTGGAGATTACTCAGTCAGTCTCTACGTGGTGTCTCCTGGATAAGTTGGTAAAAATTTGAAATATTCACAGTTTTTCGGTTTTTTACTAGTTTTGCATAAAAATCCCAGTGTTTCCTTTACTTTTTTTAGGTTTTTTTTGATGTTCTGAAAACAATTGACAATTTTTATTTTTTACATCCCAAAGTACCAACTATATTCATTCTTCTTTTAAAACAATTTCTGAAGTCGAAAATCAAAGCATTATTACCATTCCAAAACGTTATACAGACACATAAAAAAAAAAAAAACATCTTTGTGAAATCAAAACATTTATAATTCATGTATATTTACACCAGACAGTTGAATATTGTTTAACCTAAAACCATTACTTTATATCAATCATTTTTGCTGTCACGAATCACAAACATTGTAATAATTAGTAGGTACCTTCAGTATGTACATTCGTGTTTTTATTCGTATGTTATTAAGTAATCATTATCTACTGAATGGCGTACGTGAAACATACACACACGAATGCAAACACATATACGCAATATACACATACGCAAGTGAACACGCGATTAAACAGTCGATAAATTCAGTCGATTATAATATTGAGTAGAATTAGTTCATTAGACGGCATTTACATTCGACACAATTTTACATTATTATCTGCATATCACACCGGTCATTTTACACCGCACAATAAATATGTATACCACATGTCCATATACGTACCACTTTATCACCTGGAAAGCGTGTACCTATATACGTGTAAACGAAAGTGCAATATACACGTGAGTTTTACACATACATTATAATATATAATATGTATTTACTATACCGGTATACAATTTTTGGGTGATTATTGCTCCGGCGTCACTTGCAGTATAAAATATCGCGACGACCATTAAAACTCAAAAACAAACATAATGTAATAACGTGAAACCACGTTGCGTATATGTATAATATTATATATTAACATAGGTAAATGTAATTTTTAGAAAGCGACCGTAAAGTTTCAAACGGTTTAATGAAAATTTAATATATCACATTATGTGTATATAGTATATATATATATATATATATATATATAAATTATATACGTAAACACACAAACGTGCATGTATTGTATATTTTAGTATGTATATATCATGATTGTAATATAAGCATATACGGACGTAAAGTTTGTGTTATTTCGACGTAACTATACGAGTATATTGTATCGTTGTTTTATAACGTTATTAGCGTTATTAACTGGAACGAATTGATTAATATAGTATATAGTATATACTAATGCATTATGCAGGCGAGTGGAGACGAACGAAAAATTTAGGAAAAAATGCAAATGTTCAACTCGGTTAACCCTGCCTAGGTGGTACGGCTGTTTCGTGTCTATCATCCATCCATCTAATCGGTTATAGTGAGCTGTATCGATTGTGTGCCTAATGAGCATCGTCGTACTCGCATGGTATACAATATTATTATTATATTGCAGGTAAAATATCCGTTGTGGCTACGGTGCGTCGGGACATAGAGGACAATATTATTATATACAGATAAGTTGGCTTTCCCGTGGATGGAAAGAAGCGGAAGAGAGAGAGAGTGAGAGAGAGAAAACAGGAGTGAGTAAAAAATATTTTCCAGGACTCTAGGGCAATCAATAATATCGACTTATTTACAAAGGAACCGTCCTGGGAGATACTCAGTCGGTCGGACCATAAATTATTGATGATTTCAATATATACTTTGTGAGGCATCTTACCTCCCCCCCAACCTCAGCTCCTGTCCTATTTAACCGATATGGTAACGTTGTTACGCGTATAAATATAGTTGTCCTGCTGTACATATTCAATCGTGTATATATATAATGTATATATTGATACGGAGTGTATTATATTATTATAGTATATACACGTATTATTTGTATACTTATATGTACATCCGCAGGTCGGACGGCGTTACAATGATAACTGTTTCGTTAAATATTACATAATATTATTGATATCACAATAGGACAACCAGAAGTAAAGTATCATTGAAATGATGATTGTCATCGCACGTAATATTATTAAACCATATAAATATATATATATGCATATAGCGTACACTATACATAGTACCTATACCAACGTAGTCCGTATATACTGTTTATTATTTGCAACGCGTTAAGCGTAAGCATCAATTTGTGGCGTTTGAAATCGAAAAATGTTTTTTTTCCTTTTTCTTGTAACATGTTCTTTCTAGCGATAATGTACCGTTTACCGATAGGTAGGAAACCGAAACTACGTGTGCAAAATGCATATGTTCACGCGACACGAGGTTGGGAAGCGAAATTGTATGTTTTTTCTTGGGTGACCGCTATGGCTCACGGTTGGATATTACATTTTTAATATAAGAACCTTTAAATAAAAAAAAAAAAATTTAAGAACAAACCCATCTAACCTTATCGGCAATTACAATACGTGTGTAAAAAAATAAAAATACTTAAAAAGGTTTTTGTAATAATAACATATACGCTAAGACGTCTTTAAGTAATTTTAGTAATAAAGTTTTTTTTACAACTAACCTGCACATATATTACACGATCCTACCCAATGTTACTGTCACAATAATACCAGAACAATGGGTTTTATTAAAAAAAAATAAAAAATTGTTTAGTATAAAATGTAAATGCCAACTGAAGATATACTATGCATAAATGGTTGTATATTGTACCAGTTGTATCAGCTGTGATATCAGTTTCTACTTTGTTGTTATAGTTCGTTCTGTAATATATATAATATTATATTTTATGCATAAACAGACTGAGGAAATCTCACGTCAGATTATTGGTATGCCACCGGTGGTAATATATTTATATTTAATAAAAAAAATTTTTTCTTATATTCAGCATTACTAGTAACACGCTGTACATCACTATATTAATATTATATAACTATAATTGTAATTTGCTTTTACCAATACGCCTAAATAACACAAATGATTACTTTTACTAAACATAATATGTTATTAATATTATTCTTGTATTTGTACAGTTTTGCTTGTATTCTTCTACTTGTTGAATTTGCTTGAATATAATAATTTTATTCTATTGGACGATTGACATTTTATAATCATATTATATAATAATTAGTCAAAACGAATGCAACAGACAACATTTTGTATGAAAAACTAGGTGTAACAGTATTCTATTACACCATTGTTATATGCACCTGAACTTGATTGTTATCCAAATGTGTCTTCTATTATGTTTAGTGTTTGCCTATACGAGATTATTTTGTATTTAATCATATGTTTAGAGCTTTGGAGTGAATTTTTTATGAAGGTATTGTTTTATATTTTTTGCACAACGTTTCGGCGTAAATATTTTATATCTCATGTATAGTTATATAAATACATATATTCTTCTAGACTTTTGTCATAATAAATTTATACACCGTTGCAAATTTTGATGGTTTCCGGAATATTTATATATTCACACTTAATACACATAGTAGCGGATATAAAACTAGACACATAAAGAATAATACAATTTGGCGAACTAAATATAAATATCAGCTAAAATTATGTGTTTGATGTGTAATATAATCCTATTTTTATATCGTATAGAATTAGTAGTAAATATTGTATATCGGAAACGGAAGGAAAACAGAAAGTATCCTAGACAGGACTGCGTTAGCATGGGGTTGATAAAAACTATGTACAAAATTTAGTCATGCGAATGCCTATAATATATGTGTTAACTAAAATTATTGTTTTTTTTTTTTATTTATAAGAATATATTTACAATTTACTTTTACAATAATCAGTAAGTTTGATGACAACATTTTTATATAACATTAAAATATTAGAATAGGAAGGACCCTTAGTAATGCCACCTGACAAGAAATTACATTAAGTTAATTATTTGCTATTATTTAATTGTTTTTAATTATATTTTTTACAAATAATATAACGAATCTTGGTCATGTATCAGATTAACTACAGATAAATCAATACCGGGCTGGGGTAGCAGTAGAATAATATACAATTTTATTGAAAACGTTTTCCAATACATTCTCTTACTAATAATGGTTGTTTTATAATAATTAATTACATTTGAAAAACATTTAGTGAACTCTATTCTAACAATATTATCTATATAATACACTTATAAAGTTATAAAATGAACGTTTCGAACTACTGAACAAAGAGGATGTAATAAAATAAACACATATTATTCGTGACAATGCCACAATAAAATAATTTGTTTATCATTTCTGACCCATTATTTTATACAAAATGTCTCCGAAACTCATTTTCACCATAATTATAACGTATTAAATTCATAATATTTCAGTGTTTGTAAAATATAATTACATAATATTTTATGAATAAATTATAATATAATATTATTGTTTGTTATAAATGAACAATACTATTAATGAAGACGCTTATTAAAGAGTATAAAATAATGAAATAATATACAAATGTATTTTTGATGATAAAATGTGAATATTTCATGTCTCATAGTTTTATTAACAATACCTTTGGCATTTGCACGTCACGTTATATACTATTTATTTTGCTATAATAATTATTGCATTTTTTCTGACATTATTCTTTTAAAGCAAATCAAATAATTAACAAAGTGAGTTGCAAGTTCATGATTATTTTTATCGAGCCAAAAAGTTGTAACCGATTTACAGATGTTCAAAAATAAAAAAAATACTATGGAGTTTCGAATGATTTAGAAAACAATTTAACGCCTTTAATTGTAATTCACTCAAGTCTAAAGTGTGGTGGAAAATCAATATTATAATATGCAACATGTAAATAAGATTTTACTTTTTGTCAAACACTGAATACTTATAGCTAATAATTAATAGTTATCAATGTAATGTTTACAAATTTTAGACTCGGGTATCTAAGGCTGGAGGTCAGTTTAGTGTTTTTATCATTTTAACAAATACTACAAGAAATAGTCAATATTCTAGTGACAAAAACTATTTTTAATAAGAGCGAAAAATATAAATATTTGGACATTGTTTTATATTACAACTTGTGAGCCATAAGTTATAACTTTAGAAGAATTCAAAATACTTTTGAAATCAGCTGTTTATTCACCACAAAAAAACATTGTATTGTAATTACATCACATAATAATAATAATAATAATAATAATAATAATAATAATGAACGCAAAATTTTTACTTTTTAACGAGTTTTTCCCGTTTCGGGAGGAATCATAAAAATTAAATTACTCATCTGGCGAAAAACAAGAGAACAATTAAATATACCTGAAATCATATACTCAACATTAAACAGTAGAAGAAATGTTTAATTATTGAAAGGCATGTTTATTATTATTTAATTTAAAAATTTAACTAATTCGTTTCAACACTGTAATTAATATTACTCGTACACTGCGTGGTATTTCATTATTCTTTTGAAGAGGGAGCGCGAGGCAGAATATTTTTTTGTAAATAACGGCTATATGGGGTTAATTAAAAATCGTTGTGTCTAGCTTAATCCTACCCAATGCTTGTTATTTATTTAGGACTAAGGTGTCCAACTACCCTCTTCATTATATGATTTTAATATAGTGTTATATATTTACATACTACTATATACACGAATACGTATTCGATATTTTGTATTCTACCATTGCCAAATATAAATATCAAGTTTATAATTGAATGAAAATTAAATAATATTATTATATGACCGGTCAGTGGTCACTGGTATTTCAAGTTTCAATCAATGACTGGGATAAGAACGAAAACAATATAGTGAGCATTGATGTTATAATATTGAACAATAGGCTTGTGACAGATCCTACATTCATGCATAACCTCTAAGTGCAGTAGTTGCAGAATTTTGGAGTTTGTACTGATGCAAAGATGCCACTAATTAACCGATGAGGTATTGTATAATGTTTAGAAAGGTTCAGTGATTTGACGGTAAGTCAAAATAATTGGAGGGATTCCTAATTTTTTATACTTCTCATACATAATGAATTATATAAAAGAAAGGGGGATGGATGTGAGTTAAACCATATAATTTTGTGCATCCTAGAATTCATAATTATCAATTATTAATTATTATATCAATTATATCAATTATTAATTATCAATTACACTCCAAATTTCGAACTTCTTTATATTTTTAACAGTAACCAATCGGTAAAACCTAAGTTTCACCGTTATTCGTACTTTTTATCATAATATTAGTGCTTACTACTTAAAAATCATAATTTTTGTAGAAAATACCAATATAATTGTATGTATTGTATATATACAATAGGTATACATATTGTTAAAATAAGTAGGGAGATGAAAAATGTAAATTATAAAAAGTGTAGGGATGGGTCCCTCCCCGTGTAGGTACACGTACTTCGGTTACTCTATATAAGACCTGATTTTAAATTAACCAGCGTTTACATAATAATATACGATATATTAACATTTATCGTTTACAGAATGTATTCATGGAAAAGATTTAAAAATAGTTGCACCGAAATTAAGATACACCGATACACGTATTTGATTTGTAATCCTTGCATGAAATTGAACTATACTGAAATTGTTGGTTGGGCATGAACACCGCGGGATAATTCATTGAAGGTAAAATACTTGCCGGTGAAAAGACGTATTATAATAATATTTTACAATAAATCTAAATGAATCGTTTTATTGTATTTTTATAACATCTATATTGATATTATGGGTCAATGCGGTTTTAAGTTTATACATTACATAGTTGAAATATTGCTATAGTATAATATTATATTTTTACCTTGAAAACATTTTAATATGTATGGTTTTAACCTTCTGTATTTTATAAAAGAAATAAAAATGTTTTTTTGTTCATCGAAACGTAACAGATCTGGTTTTCTTTTCATTATACATTTTTCTAACTGTATTTAAATTTTTTCAAGTTTTTGTTGATAAAAACATGCTATTTTATACTTTAAATAAAGTATTATTCATTATTTCCAAATAAAATACCAACCTTTATGTAACACTGATAGCAATATAGCAAGGGACTATATTATATTTATACTATTTATATTGTAATATAAGAAAATCTGGACCGAAAAAAATACAGTATTCGGAAAATTGAGTCAATAGTCCAACTTACATCAACCCATTATAAGTATATAAATATTTAGCTTTCATTACCCGGAGTTTTATTTGCCAATAATGTGATTTATAAATACATATTTATAGTACATAGTATATACTTGTATTATAAGAATATATAGATTCAACAGATCCGGTTAGATGGTTTTTTCTTCCGTCCGAGGTTGAATTGTAAAAATCCCATCTTAGTAAGTGTCTACATTATGAACTAAAACTACGAACTAAATTGCATACTCAAAGCTTTGGCGGTTCTGGCTAGGTAATAATTTCTGTTTCATCGAATTAATTTTCAAAAAATCCTTTCTTAGCTAAATCCTAAATTATATTAGCTAAAATTTCAGTCTGATTCATCCAACGGTTCCGGCTAAGTGATAATGGATCAGTCAGTCAAGACAAGTTATTTTAGATATATAAGTACAGGGGCGTCGTATTATTATTGTCATATTTTCATAAAGAATAATTTATCCTGACTGACTGATAGATTCATTACCATTTAGTCGGAATCGCTGGATAGATCGGACATTTTTCATACACATAGCTAATATGACGAAGGTATACACTCAGAAAGTATTTTTCAAAAATCGCATTTATAAAGGTCAAGGGTAGTATAAACTTTAGGCTGAACTACATATTTTTTGACTTGCTCAAATACCATCTACATCCACTTTCCTTCCAGAAAAGTTGCTGTTTAAGGAAATCAAAGCATTTTTACTGTCCCCAACACGTGATGACAGACGCAAAAAAAAGTACACACACATTATTGTAAAACCAATAGATTCCATCACTCTGTTTAGAATCTAAAAAGAAAACATTTGAAGCACTAACCAAAAATTTTGAAAAATTTAATTTCTAAGGGGGTCAAATGAGATAAAAAAGAAAAATACCCCTTGTATAGGTACCACTGAAGAAATTATTATGATTCTATTCAGAAGTTAAGATTTATGATATGATAGCGTAAAAACTACTATTATGCTTCGGCATATCATAATGAATTACAACTTTTAACCTGGTGTTATTTGTCATAATATTAATCATAATATTGGTAAATTTAACTCCTGACCAAAAGGAGTTTAAGAGGGTTAAAAAGGGTAAAAAGAGTAAAAATAGGAAAAATCACCTAGCCGGAACCGCTGAAGTTATATGAGTATAAAATTTAGTCAATAGTTCCGTTTCATGATTTTAACATACATTGAGAAAATATTTTTTAAAATTTAATTCCTAAGGAGGTTAGAAAGGTTGAAAAAATTCAAAAATATCAAATATTACCTAGCAGGAAATGCTCAAGAGCGGAAGTTATGGGTTTGAGATACTGAGATTTAGTCAGTAGCTTCGTTTCATGATGTAAATACCCACTAAGAGAGGATTTCAAAAATAGGGTTAAAAGGGGTACAAACGGTAAATAATGAAAAAGATCACCTAGTCGGAATCGTTGAAGCTATATAATATATATATAAATATTTATATTCATGATTCATAGTACTGAAAAATTAAACTCCGGGCAACCCCAGATAACGAAAGCTAGTCTTTTAATAATATACAATAAATATTATTGGTAACCATAGTAACCTTTCAACCAATCAGAACATAAATAAACCGGGATTGTTTTTATATATTTTTTCGTATTATTTATCATGTATATGTATATATATATAAAATATAAATAGACAGATAAAATATTTTCAATACGAATATTATTGTACATGTATTATTGTTTTCCGATCCATTAGACTACGTACTCTTTTATACGGAGATAAAATGTATACTGCACTAGGACATTTTAAAAGTAGTATTGGTACATTTAAATGTGGGGAAATGCCTTTAAATGCCTTTAAATTTATAAACATATACACTCAATATGATACGTATTGTGTCACACATTTTGATACATACCATTTGAAAGCAGTATTAAATTAACAGTACAATTTACAGATTACAAAACATCATAAAATAATACATATATATTCTTAATGTTTCTTGTTTAATTATCTTATAATCGAATTACATTTAAAAACTCTAAATCAAAACATTGACCGTGTATTGAAAACAAATGTTATATTTTTGTCATATTTAACACAAAATATTTTAAAATGATATTGCAATATATCAAATATAATTTAACTATATAAAAAAATTATAATTATTACCTAAAACCAAGATTTCACACTGGTTAATCTTGTGGTACTTATATACATTTTTAATTTAATATGTAACATTTTACTCTTGATAAATATCAGTAAAAAATGTATTTTAAACTAACAAAGATAGTAGGTACGTATAAACACAGTTTATCTGAATTGGTTTAAATGTATATAGGTATATATAATACATACTTATATAAGTACATATTATACATAATATATTATAATTTTTTTTTTTTTTTTTTTAAATATTGAACCAAAATAGAAAGTAAACATTTTTATAAATGTAAAATAACAGTAAAAATGTATAATAATGTAAAAATCTGTGTAAATTATTTAATTTTATTTTAAAAGTTTATAAACATTAAACCAAATTTTGAGCTACAGAAAAAAAAAATAAATTTACATACAATTAAATAATATAATAATTAATAACAAAGTATTATGAAAAATACGATTCTGACTGAAAAAGATGAGGCTTGAATTAGTTAATAATTATTTTATTATTTTTATTATTATTATTTATTCGTTAAATGCATTAAGCTTAAAAAAATTTTCTTTGCAATTATTTACTATAATATTATGTAATACCTACTCATAAAAAAATATATTTTAATAAGGGACAAAAGGAGTAATTACATTCTGTCATTACATTCTTATTTTAAAAGTTGACACTAGAAAATAAGGATACATTTTTCGATAATTGATATCAGACTTCATACAAGGGTAATAATTCAAAACTTAGGTCTTATAAGTTTAAAGCAGAATTTATTTTCTTTATTGGTTTAGCTCCCAATCGTTATATATAACATAAGGTAAACTATATTTTTCATTACTTCAAATAAGTTAGAAACTTCTATCTATATACTATATGTCTATGTGTAGAATTAAAATCATAATTTAATTTCTTTGACTTATATAAGTTCAGAAACAAAAATATTTACTAGGATAAAAAATAAATGGTGATCGGCTAAAATACTTCTTTGAGCCGCTGAATTGATTAATTTTTAAATTGACCTTAATTGTTGAGAGAGAACAATTATAGTAAATAATAGTTATCAAATTTGATGAAATGTATAAGATTCAATTCGACGTATAATTTATCTATAGATAAAATTTGTATATGTAATTTTTCAGTTTAACGACATGGGTACATATTATAATTTGTAACATAAAATAAAAATTTTCCGCATATAATTTGTTAAAATTAACTGAAAAATTATTTAATGATAAACTATTGTGGCTTATAATTTTTTCTATACATACTATTTTATCCAAAATTTTAATAAATTAACTTTAGGAAACAATAATATTTTTAATTAAGATCTCAGTATAATAACACGCAATATATTTTTATTCCAGTCGAAATAAGCATCCCTAAATTGATTTTAATAAAATACCAACAATTCAAAATAAATAGCCATTTTATTTTTAACAAAATTTGCTAGTTTGAAAATATATATTATCATGTAACACGATAGTGTTTAGTAAATTAAGGGTTTTGTAAAATACAGCTATTTGCTATTGAATGAAATAATAATAGGTAAATGGACTAACTAGAATGGCTTGAATATTTAACAATGTAATAATAATAATATATTATATATTTTACCGACGAAACCCTACCAACAACTTTTCATAAATATTATGCAATTCGATAGAATTAAAATCAAATGTGTTTATGCTACCTATAATAATATATTGATTAATTTATGTATATATTTACTCGTATTTTCCAGTTTAGAAAAAAAAAATATGCGAAATACTTATAATAATATTTGGTACTTGTTTTATTCTTTAAATGCCACTTAATATCTATGCAAAATGCATATGATCTTATAACACTGTTAATGTGAAGTCCTAATGTGTATAGTTTAGCACAAGTTTTCTAGTAACTTTTTACAAAGTTATAACATTAGGTACTTTTGTTTTGTAGAATAGTTTGTTTAGTAATTTAGTAGGTCAAAGAAACAATATTGAACTAGTTACATTTAAAGACACCTCGAAGTGTGTACTGTGTAGTAAACTCTTGATAAATACGTGTGCTTTATTTGTATTCAACAGCGGATAACCATTTTAAAGACTATCCTAGAGTTCCAAAGGTTAATTGTTGTTTATAATTTCTTTAATGTTGACGAACATATTCCATTATACAAAATAATATACAACAATGAAATTTAATTCAAAGGGATTTACCAATAATTAGTTGTAATTTGTAAAAAATAAAAAAATAAACTATTAATAATTAATATAAATTTCAAACATGTGCCTATTTAAATTATAATGATAAAATATTTATAACGATTCATGATTATACCTATGACATTATTTCAAGTTATGCAATGAAATTAACAATTATTTATTTTCACGTATATAATAAACTCTGCTTATTAACCAGGTGCGCACCCAGGATTTTTGTTTGGGAGGGAGGGGCTTAAACATTTTCCTATTTTCTTTACATACAAGTAAATAATTATAAATGGTAATTTTTTTACTATTATAATTATATGTTATATTATATGTTTAATCAATCATCATTATAGTACTATATTTGTGAAAATATGCTATAATATTGTATAATTTAGTGAAAAGTATATTTTTTTTTTTTGGGGGGGGGGCTTTAGCCTCAAAGCCCCCCCTGGGTGCGCCATTGTTATTAACACAGACATACACAGAATGCTCGCTGGAGAAAAACATGTTGATAAGTTTACAAATATCTCGTTGTCTACCGTGGATCTCCTAGAACAACGTACGGCATTATTACACATTATAATTCGCCACCGACATCAGAATCTGAATTCGAAAACGTGTTAAATAATGATTAATCGGTTAATCTGAACCATAATAATACGAGTATATGAATATAGTACACTAAAAAACCGTACGTCTGTTTCGCGTAGATATAAAATGGTATGATTTATATTGATATGCAGTATATAGGACAACGCCAAATCGAGGCAACCGCGTATCCAGGGGAGAGATTTCCGGATCCACACACCCCATGTCCACACAGCCGCATTAAAATAACATTGGAATGTTTTTTGTACAACATAAAACATTCTCCAAATAAACCTTTCATCCCCGAACACAACAACCATCCACTACCCAGACAGCCGTGTACCAATATTAATAAAATATAGTACGCTTTGTACCGAGGCGTTTCTCGCAGTTTATATAATATTCTTATAATATTATTACGCAGTTTCCCGAGCAGACTGGTCACACACATTGTAAAGTTATCGTTTTAACACGGAAATTCCCACGTTCTGACTACACAGTGGTACAGATAGGTGTGGATTAGCCCCACGAAATATCGTCAACCGCTTCTAGACAACAAATAAAATAAAACAGCCCCAGTCCATGCCTTCACAGATATCTCCTTCCGATGTCCATTGACAACAGTGACAACTCCATAGATTTACAAAACTAATTTCAAGTGGTTATAGTTTACCTTTAATGAATATGACCGTCACTGAGATTCCTACTGTTACTCTTTAATAATTTAAGATTTTCACAGCGCTCTTGCGATTCGACTACCAGTCGAGTCGTAAAATTACGCTACACCGACATGCGTAATGACGTATCCTGAGCATAAATATCTGGTGTGCAAGTGGTGAAGGGTGTTTTCTCTAAAATCACTTCTGCTACTAAAATTCCGAGCGAATAAAAACGATAATCTATATAGTCGTAAACGCGCGTAGAATATTTGTTTTACATACTACATGGAAAGCAGATCTATCGCAGAAGCTATACTTGATTTTTGCATCGAATCACAATACATTTCGCATAGATTATTTCGAGATAATATATTATTATGACTACAGCTCGATGGAGGATTTATCACTAAGAAGTTACGGCAGTAGCACAGGAACCTGAGAACGTATGCAAATATCACTATAAATGTGTTTTTTATTGTACGACATATATATTTTGCATCCCTCGGCCTGAGCAAGGACTCAAGGTATAACTTTGCGGCGGTAAAAAGATGCGATAAAGGTGTGTGTATTATATTGAGGATAGGCTGTGCAGTTTATACGTTGTATGTAGGCGAACACGAGATATTATGAAATTCTTTGTAGGCCGCGGCTTGACAGGAAACAGGAAACGAGAGGAATGCGCGAAAACACGCGCATAAGGTGTTGTATATAATATAAACGCACGTGCAATGTACTGTATAGGTACGAATAACAATGTATATGATGCGATTAAATTATACCGTGTGCAGAAAATGTGCAATGTGCATAATGCATAAAACTGTAGCTGTTTCCATTAAGTTTAATAATATAAGTATTGTTTCCGACGAACGACAGTATCATTTATTTTTATAATGAAAATAATATACGTTATGTCGTGAAATTGAATATTTCATGAAAAGTTTCGCTTGACTTTTGTTATTGTTCTCTTCAACCTATTTTGGAAGACTGCAATTGCGCATCATTGTTGTTCATTTTGACTTTCGTGGAATACATTTATGCATCGCTCGTATTTAAGATTATGCATTGTTTGCGCAATACCTGTTTATCTTAAGTCAAATTATCGTACTTACATCATTTGCGCATCGGAATATTTAACGGTAGAACTGGAAAATATTGAAAGTATATACAAAAGTTGTGTACTTCATTTTCATTTAAGATTTTACCCGTTTTGTTGAAATCGTATAATGAAGCTATTGCGCAATTAACTTCTCGACAGGAAACTATTTTAACTTTTGAAAAAGAACAATTCCTATGTAGTAATTACAACTTAATTCTAATATTATGCGTAACAATCGCATAATTATTACGCATAATATTAGAATTGCATCTGTAACTAGTAAAATTTATCTGATAATCCGCCTAAATACATTTTATCAGAAGGGTTCTTCAGAAATCCGTCGAAGATACCATTATTAACTTTACACGATGCATATCTATAAAAGCGATTTATTTACCTACTTGCCTTTAGTTTATTTTTTATGCTGATGTGCAACGCAAACGATGTACGATATTTTGGCACAGTACACCGACAACACGCAAACGATAACCGGTGTGCTGTAAACACAGTACATCTCCCACATCTACATACAGCTTCGGTTCGTCCCTTACGTTTCGTTTTGACGATCAACCAGGTAAATGGGTTTGGAACGATAGGCAACTGTATGACAATTATTATGTGTTATAGCTGATAGTCATTTTGATATTTTTCTACGAAAATCGTTATATACGTATGTATGTAATAAGATACTTAAAAATATCTCTTATATTTCAAATAACTATATATAAGAAAAAAAATCAACTTGCCATTTTTGACTTTGATAATTTATAGATGTCTGATCACAAAAAAAATCATCTATGTAGGTGTATATTAATATCAAAAAGAATAATAAATGACAAAGAAATAAATCACGAAACGAGCTAGTCGGTAACTACTTTGAGAAGTGCAAGTAACGTCCGTAGGAGGCGGTAGGTTAGGTTTTCAAAGTTAAACCCAAAACACTATGCGGTGTTGCGATTAAATCGCATCGGACATATTTCCGCGTTATCCAAGACCCGCTTCAAACCTGTTTCATTAAATCATATATAACTGTACCGCAGCCTAAACGCATATTATCGACGTGCATATTATGACGGTCACTGATCTAGCTGGGTAAAAAATCAGGAAATCGTGCTGCACCCCGCCACTATACAAATTGAATGATAATTTTTCCAACATCGCAACCACATCGAAGTAGTGTGTAGGCACTATCGATGGGTGCGGTTGGCCAAAGCACGTACAAGCCGTACTCCACGCAAACCAAAACGCGTGGCGCGTGCCACGGCAGTTAAGTTCCCGTTTTAGTAAAATGTCCATATTGGTCCATATTGTTCTTGAAAACTCCGTTTTGAATTTTAAACACCGCTTTTCGCTTATTATTTTTGTTTTTTCACCATTGGGAATTTCAAGACATTTATGTTCGTTTTGGCCACTTCGCAGTTTAAACACACGTATATAGTTATACGTTTCGCTATAGATCGCGTTAGACATTCCTTAGCTTGTATATAGAAATACATAGACTTTTATCTGACATAATCAACTTAATGGTTTCAGAGATTACAATGCATAAAGTCTACATGCATTACACTTCCCTCGTTCCCTACCGTTATCGTTGAATAAATCATTTTTAATTCATAAGTCGCTCCTTGTTTTATTTTCTTAACGTTTTAAATGATAATGTTTATACGACTCCGACTGTTGTGTCATATTAAAACTCAAGTCATAAAATATCTACAATCACACATTGGTAATTAATTTAGGTCAGCCGATTCGCCATTAGTAAACTATCTTTTCTCATTAATTATGAAATAGTATATGATGTCTAACGACCACGTATAGTTTTCGAATGGTATACAGTAAATTCAGTATTATTTTTTAATTTTTTTTTTTATGTTTTTTATACTTACTACTATTGTCTCATTTATATGCTATATAAAATATAGACCGAATAAAAATCAAACAAGAAACACACACAACAGTTTTTTCTCTTTATTATTTACATAATATTAACGTTGATAACCACAAATATTGATACAATAATAAATTCTTATTTTTATTTTATTTTTTTATATTATTTAAGAGTACTTCAGCGTTCTTTGTATACACATATTATTGCCATAATTTTATAATTTATAACAACACTATTAAAAACATTTATAGTGTTTGGTTTTAACAAAATAATATAGTACACTATATTCTTTTGATGCCTAGTAAAATGTTTTACAGCAAAATATCGTTGTTCTATTGAAGGAAATTATTTTGTTTAAATAGTTCGTTTATAATTTATGAACTCAAGTGATATTCTGATACCTACAAGTATAATTTATGCATTATAATTTTGCATTTATCATGATTATTGTAACGACAATATAAGTAATAAGTATGGAACTGTGGACGCAAACCTTTTTAATAAATATACTTTATAATCTTAATATACTAGTATAGCCCGGTAGGTACATCGGTCTGCAGTAATTTAGTCGATAAATAATAAATGTTATTAAATATACTAAATAGGATAATATGATTGTGTACCGACACTTCATCGTTCCAGTATCCCACTGTCAAATTAAAATACCTATATACTATTGCACTAATTGAATATAATTGTTAATCACGCACATCATAAAATATTAAAATGTATGCCATAAACACATATAAATGTTTTTGTTTTTTCTGAAATATAAATTATAATATATACCACCATGTAGCAATGGCCAATGGCTACGAAGTATTATTATCATACTAAGACTGTGTATAATATGCGTCAAAAATATGGATAATTTTATTTATGTTTTTAATATCTGAACACTACTACGCGTTGTATACTATAGAGATACTGCCACGGGAAACTTGTTAAAATTGTCGTGACTGCAATTAAATAAACTGTCGCTATGCTATATTTTACCCATCACTTATAAATTATAATAGGTTATTTAAATGTTTATTTATTTTCATTTTAATAACTATAGGCTACACACACACACACACACACACACACACACACACACACGTTTAATAATATTATTCTGCCACTCTTGACAGCATTATTATGATATAATGAATAACGAAAACAGATTGTGCATAAAATATGCATCTAAATAATTTCTATTGGTTATTGTTATTGCAGTTGTATAACGATTAATGATTGTACCTATAAAGTAGTCACTGTACACAAAACGATACAAAAAACAATTTTTTTTTGTTTGCCCATACAGCGGTGCTACTTTTTAGCATTTCGACTCATTCAGCAATCTTGTGTATAAGTGAGTAATCTAATTTTCTATACATTTATCGGTTTTTAATAAAAAAAGGTCAAAATAACTGTTAAAGTTGAATGTCACGCGGTACAACGTCGACAGCGTATAATTCCAAGTCTGAGAATTAATTTTTGGTCTATAATGTTAGTATATAATTGGTATATTATAATATTATGTATTAACCAAGTAAGTTTCTCATATTTTTTTAGTCCGTAAAATATTATATTAAAAATGTATAAATCTCAAGAACCATAAGGTGAAAGTTATAGTCGTATAAAATAATAATGTATTATTAAATAAAAATTAACTATTCAAAAATACCGAAGCAATAATCATTAATTAGTTTATTTCATATTATGTCAACAAATAAATTATATGCTGAAAATACACTATTGACATTGTATAATTTTAATCATTTTGAAATTAAATTATTTTTCGTTTATTTTAATCGATAGATATGACCGAGTAAAAGTAATAGCCATTCAATTCCACTTTAGTTAATTTATTTTACTTATATAATTATTATTTCGGTGAGCATGCTCACATAAAAACACATTAGACATCGACGACAACAATATCATATTACTCAGCTGGAATCGGTTAGATGATTTTAAATGCTTTCCAAGCATTTTTCTCAAACCTTCTGAGGAAAAAAATTGCACTTAAACTTCTGTATAGACTGCGCTGGGCAAAAGTGGCATTTTTATCGAATGGCAGTAAGCAGACACTAAACATTGGAGACCACATTTACGGGCTTAACCCAAAACTATACAGCGTTCTTTGTAATAACACTAGACAGTAGTCGCAGTATAGCAAAGCTCTTAAACCGAAATAACGAGCCATTTTAAAAAAAAGAGTTTGCACTCACCCGATGGAAACAGCTCCGTCGAGTGTATTAGGCCATCATTCGAAATTCCCTAACTGTACAAATTGGATCAGAAAGAGAGAAAAAAGGAAAAAATGCATTGTTAGGGGTGAACTATCTCCAATTTGATTGTAATGGAACTCAAGTACATGTGCTTTTTTTTCAGCTGACTATGGGAATGCGTCTATTATTCCCGAACAGAGTAAGCCCTTGGCATTTGGGGGAAAACTCGTCATTATCTCATCGGAAAGCTCCAATTAGAAAAACGAGAGTGGCAAAAAAAATGTACTTTCAAGGAACTTACACTCGAGGGGTTAATATAATAACATCTATGCTATTCCTTAAATTTGCATAGGTCTGTATAAAAATAAAGTGCTTCTATTGAAGTTTAAAACATAGGAGTAAATGTAGATAAATAGGTACAAATAATGAATTTGATGGAAATTAAATTATGACAGAACCGATGACACGCACGAACAACTGTAAATGTAAAATTCATACTCAACTATACAAGTATTTATCTAGTACGAATTTTTCAGTACTATTATGATAGAATCAAAAACGATAGTTTTTATTTAGTTCTGGTCTTAATTGATCGTGTCAATATAAAATAAAACATACTACGCATTTCAGGTTTGAAAGAGAACTAGACAAATAAGTTTGATAAACTCGAGTCTAGGCTATCATTTTAAACCTTCATAACTTTGTATAAGGCTTTAAACTTGAGTGTAACTTCTGCAATTAATTATTATATGTACACCGTACATATTCTACTTGTTATACTTGTTATACTTCTGATATTCTATGCACTGTTTCAACAACCGATGTTAAATTAGAAACTCTAATAATAGAAGACGTACACAAAAACAGTGCATAAATTTAGTCCTAACTTATTCGATGAGACATAAAAATAACATGAAGGTTCATAAAAAATTAATTAAATGACTTCACGACAGATTTCCATTAATAACTTTTAACTTACGAAAACTGTGGTGTGTATATAATAAATTGCTACGAAATAATGTATCATTATTCATTAATTTATAAAAGTTAAAATAAATAATCAGAAATTTAAACAAAATAATAATATGTGTGTTCAAGCTAATAAAACTGTTTTTATTGCTGTTTTCGCATAACATTGATATAGAGTTGTTGGGATAGTTATTTAGTAAAACTTTTTCATACTTCATTTTTCCTCGATTAAATCATGAATAAAAATTAAATTAATTACAATTTTTATCAACATTAAATATTTAAGTTGTAGTGCTGTGCAAGTGATTTACGTAATGCGTCATGCAATTTGCATATATTATAGAAAATACAACAAATGTCTTATATTATAATAATTATAAATATATGTTAAAATATAAATAATAAATTTTTATAATAACATTTTTATAATTTAAATCGACATTAGAGCGAGATAAATTTTGAATTAAGTGAATAATCAATAAGCCACATTTTATAGAAAAAGTTTTTAATATTTTTTTAGTTGGGTAAAATACTAAAATCAAACTGGTGTATTTCATAACATTTTTATTAAACAGTAGATGAAAATAAATCTTTCTTCTTTATGCTATTAAAAAAACTGCAATATCATTCAGCCATCCCTGTAACTTATACCCAACCTAGGAGTTTTGACCTTTTTTATAATGCTTTTGTTACAAAAATATTACTTACAGCAAAATCCAATTTTTGATTTGATTATAGGTTATAGGAAGTATATTACCGGTAGTTCATAGCAATAAAACAAAAGTTTAAATTAAACATTTTACTTAAAAATATGTAAAATATTCTAAATATATCACAAAAATGTCAAATATTTACTTCAATCTTTTACATGAAAACTTTTATGTATGTAAAAACATGCATAAAACAAAATTGTATGTTAATTCTTTATAGAACATGAAACGAATTTTCATCTTGTTCAGTTATAAATCATGTACGTAAAAAAAAAAAAAAAATGCACCTAAATTGTAAAAAAACAATTAGTACGGAAAAATATGAAATAAAACACTTGCCTCTTATATGCAGAGATAATTGACGATAGAATACGATGTGAACACTATATAATATAGTATATAGTGTAGTATATTAGAAAATAGTATATATACTACATATTTTATAGTACTTTATTTTATTATAGTGGCTTTGTCTTCATAAACATATATTGTCATATGTACAATTTATATGTTTGCAATTGTACTGTTATTATTCAGTGTGACAAAAGCATGTGACGTTTTATTGGCTTTATTAGTACTTTAGTAGGTACCAGCAAATTTGCACCGAATCATAGTTCCTCATTGATTTTATTACGCGCAAAGCGAATTGTAAGTATCAAAATAAAATCGATTATTATCAAATGTTTGATGCAAATCAAATAATAAAACAAAATACAGTTTAGAAATATAGCTGTTGTCTTTACAACCTACAGGGTAATAGTCCAATTTTAATCGAATCGACTAAATTCGCCTTCGACATCTCTACATAAATACACCATTGCAACGTATTTGTAGTGTTAAGCATTAGAAATAATTAATTGCGTACTCGTGGCTTAAGATTTCACGACTTGCACTAATGAGCCGATGAGTGCAGATCACTAGCTTCCTTTTTCCCATTTTCTTCTTCGTTGTGGTACATTGCATCCATCAGGTATGTCTTGTTTAGGCCTAAGTATGAACGAACATTTCAAACATGAAACAATATGTTGATTTTAGTCTTGGAAGTGGGTAATTGATGGTGTTTATGGTGTGTACATAATACCTTCGCTGCTTTTAATGATCAAATCAAATTGAAATAATTACTAAAAAGGAGGATAATTATTTTTTTGAAATGTTAATGTTTTACAAAGACTGGAATTTCGAAGAAAGCTGTCATACAGTATATAGGAAACCTTAAGTCACTATTATATACATTTTGACTGTTGTGTAGTGTGAATTATATAATATTATTTCCAAAAAGTTCCCGTATATAATCGTGTTTTATGTAGGTACTTAAAATTATTTCGACCTACTGTTATATAATGTAAATATATGTAATTTATATACCTTGTCTCTGTATTATTACCAATTACCAATTATATATCTATTATTTAGTTTAATATTTATTATAATTGTTTTGAGACCCACTTTTTTATACTTAACGGATGGAAGATAATTTTTATATTTGGTACATTTGATATTACAATAGAACCAGTATTGATTTTTCGTCGTAATTCTAATAAATTATATAATATAATAAATTCAATATTCATCAGTACATTATTATACCTAAATAACTAGAGACTAGTCAGACTATAGGGTAGAGAAGTTATGGGATTTTTTCATATGGTATTATTATTTTCGTCCAATATTTTGTGTATAACATAAGATTTATAGTTTACCAAGATACATATTTGTTTCACGAGTTCATGGATTTATATCTAGTAATTTAGACTTATATATTGTATACATATTTCGTTGATAGATTTTTATAGTAAAATTGTATATTTTAAAACACATACACACACACATATATATATAGATAAGTAATTAAAAATTTTCTTATATTTTTACAAGTAACTGACAAAAAAAATAGACATTTAGTAATTTAATTTTATAATGGCAATAATGAATAATGTAATTTGGTAAATAGGTATTTTTTTTTGTACATTGTTACTTTTTCAAATTAAAATTAACTATGTATCTACTAAACTTAATTTAATTCAACTGAAAATATGCTGTTCACATTGTTTAATTTTTCTTTTTAGACTAGCATTAATTGAATACCAGTTTTAAGTTTTTAAAAACATATTTCAATAAAATTAAAGATACAATAGTAGGTATAGTTAGTTATTGAAAATAGAATAATTTTGTAGAAACAATTGAGGTTAGATTTTAAGAGTTTCTCATCCAACTCTTATTATATATTATACGAATATGTATAATACTATTATGGATAATAACTATTTATGAGTTTATCGCCGATTTACAGTGCTCGACTTGGAAAAATTAAAGTAGGTGGACTATATTAACTTTTAAAAAAGGAGCGACCCCATTAATTGTTAAACGTTATCAAGCCGTGGGGGCTATGCCCCTACACCCCCTAATCACCCTCTTTACATCATAAAAAAATATTTATGAATGGTCAAATTAAAAAAAAAGAAAAAAAAGAACCGGATGGGCCTCGCTCTGCTGTACAGTTGGGGGTGGAGTGTACCTCGTTCATAGAATTGGTCATTACAATAGATTTGTTAAATTTGAATGCAATGATAGGTATCATTGTATACGAATAACGATTCTGAACGGAGTTGATATGTTAGTCTAAAATGGGTACCTACTACTTACATTATAATATAGTATTTTATATTTCAATTAAAATATAATGCAATAGTATGCAATGTCGTAAAAATTTAAATTTCAAATGGTCATAAATTTTTTTTTTTAAAGTCCAATAGAAATTGTATTATAGTTTTTTAAGAGTAACTTATGGATAACACAGTGTTAAAATTTCAATCCTTAAGGTATAAACTGAAAATTTTTTATGAATTTTCAACTACAAAATATGTAACTTGCAAATAATTCGATTTTAACATAGTTTATACAAATTTGAAATTTATGGGCTTATAAAAAAAATTGAGTTAAACGATCTCCGAAAATTTTTAGTTACGATAAGTTTAACTTATAATAAACCTTGTACTAAATTTTCAAGAGTTTTTGGATGGTTAAATAAATTTTATAGATATTTCAAGAAATAAAACTTACAAAAATCGAAAATTTAAATTGTCTATAAATAAGTCAAAATATGTCAAAATATTTTGAAAACTTGACCATGCATAGAAAAAGCCAATATTAAGATTTGGTAAAATTACAAGTGTTTGATTTATTTGGTTTTTAAATTAGAGCAAATTTCAAAAACCGATATCATTTGTCAGTCTAGAATATTATATATTTATATTATATTTTACATGTAATTTTATGTCAATATTCGCTGTTCAAACGCTTATAAAAAAAATTGTGCCAATGGATTTTAATAATTTTTGAATGACAATAATAACTACTTCTGTGAAATCTTCTATTAAATTTTCAAGTATTTTGTATAAGTCAATTTTTTTTTATTACCGATTATAAAAAAAAAAAAAATGTAAAAAAATCGAATATTTTAAATGCTTATAAGTAGCTTAAAAATCATTATAATATTTTGAAAAATACATGACATAAAGGAAATACCAATCTTAACAGCTGGTAAAAATTTAAAGTTTCTGTGACTCATACTTTTTGTATTATAAAAAATATATAAAATCGTTTGAGGAAAAATTACTATTCTATGCAATTTTGTAAAAATTTAAATTTCAAACGGTCATAAAATTTTTTCCATTAAATCCGGTAGAAATTTTTTTTATAGATTTTTGAAGAGTAGCTTATGAATAACTTAGTGTTAAAATTTTGAACCTTAAATATAAACAGAATAAATTTTATGTATATTTTACTTACAAAATAACTTGCAAATTAGCATGATTTTGACACATTTTATACACATTTGAACTTTATGGGCTTATAAAAAAAATTTGAGGGAAATGATCTCCGATATTTTTTAGGTACGATAAGTATAACTTATAATAAATCTTGTATTAAGTTTTCAAGAGTTTTTAGACAGCCAAATCAATTTTATAGATATTTCAAAAAAAAAAAAAACTTACAAAAATCAAAAATTTAAATTGTCTATAAATAAGTCAAAATATGTCAAAACACTTTGAAAACTTAACCATGTATAGAAATAGCCAATATTAAGATTTGGTGAAAATTTCAAGTGTTTGCGGTTTTTTGTTTTTGAGTTAGAGCATTTTAAAAAAATGTGTTTTGTCAAAACGTGGTTTTGCGTAAAATTTCCTGTTTTTTTCGTAATTTTGTTATCGTTTTTTTCGATGCTTTTAAAAAGTTCTAAAATAGTTGAATTTTTGACTTGCCCTAAGTACCATCTACATTCACTTTACTTTCAGAAAAGTTGTTGTTTAAGAAAATCGAAGCATTTTTACTGCCCCAAAACGTGATAACATTCAAAAAAAAATAAAAAACACATAATTGTAAAACCAATAGATTCCATGAGTCATCACTCTGTTCAGTATCTAAAACGAGACACGGATTGACGGTTGACAATAAAGTCGTTCGTTGGCGTGCAGATGGCGCGGCACCGGGCTTCGCGGCAGCGACGGTACACGTTGCACGGCAGCCGTAGTCAGCTGTTATTGCGTACACGGCGTGCGTTTCACGTGATCCCCCCAACATGCCGCCACAACACCGCGTTCGGCTTTGTTCGATCGCCGTCGGTACACGGAGGTACACGTCAATAACCCGTGTCCCGTATCCCGTTGGTCACAGTCGCGAACAAAGTCTTGGTATCGACGTGCCGTCGTTCGTCGTCGCCGCTGCCGTCGCGCTATATAATCATATTATTAGTATAACACATTTAATACACAATATAATACAACTTACGTACGTAGTCAAGTACACATCGGATACTAAACGTTCCGTTCACAGTCGTCGTTTAAATCGTCGTGTTTTCGATCTGTGTTCATTTCTGGTTTTTTTCCTCATCCCTCGGTTTGTTTTGGTGCCCGCGCACGTATCTCAGACCGGTGCAATCCACCCGCGTGCGATCGTTCAGTGCTCGAGTCCAGTGCCGCGTTTGCGTACGCGTGTGTCCGCGTTTTAGTGCTCGTCATTTCGTTTCCGGGGGACGCTGGAAGAATAATACAACACGAGTCCCCGTCCGGTTTCGATTTGGTCTCGTTTACACATACGTATACACAGAAGTTCGATAATCGATCGCGTAACGAATCGCATTCAATCATATTATTAACCGTCAGCAGGACGCGAACGAACTCTCCACGACAGTAAAAAATTAATATCATAATATATTATTTAATATTTACAACGATAACGACGACGACGAGCATTTAATCGTTTTACCGACCGCTTGTGTGTTTTTTTTTCGTGTGTGTAGTGCGTGCGTCTGTGCGTGTGTCCGTAGGCACGTCGCCCCGTCTTTTTCCGACACCGAATATGAGCATCGCTGCTTTGTTACAAGCCGCCGAGTACCTGGAAAGGCGCGAAAGAGGTAAGTTCAACCCGTCGCCTCCGCGTCACCCGCCGCTGAAGGCCGTTGTCGACACAGTCACGACCGATGACACCGCTTCCGCCTCTACCATCGCATCTGCCGCCGCCATCGCCACCGATCGTGTAAACACCGTCGTATTTTTTGCAGAAGCGGAACACGGATATGCATCGCCGATGCCAATCACGATCGATCTCAAAGGGTCTTCAAAGAGGCAAAAGACAAAGAAATCGCAGGGAAGTCGGTAAGTAACCAACGCTATTGTTATCGTATAATTTACTGATACACTGATCGAGAGACGCGAGTATGGAGAAACTCGTATTGGATTAGTATTAGATATGTTTTGTCACATTAATGTGAACATTTAACTTTCAAATTTGAAAATTGTGATTGTCAAAAAGTATTCTTTGAACAGTCATTAGTTAGCATATAGTATTTAATACTAGCTGGTAAACACTTTGGTAGTTCGGTATATAATATATAGGTATAATCTCATATAAGTTTACAAAATATCAAAAAGAAATGTTTCTTATGTCCCAACCGGAATAGTTTTTCATTGTTATTATTGTAATATTACTGTATATTGTAACATACTTTGATACGTGTTCGGCACGTAACAGTATAGGTATTGTGTAACGTAACTATTAACTAGATGTATTCTTCGGTATTTTCACCTGGATACCTGCAATAGATTTACTCTTTAAAATTATAAATGTATTTTTCTAATCATTTTCATATAATTATTATACGTAAGTATAATATAGTACAATATTAAAAAAAAAATTCCTTGTGGATTGTTCCCCATGTTGACGCCACTATTAGATACTATAGTATAGTATAGTAATAATTGTAATTTAGACATTTTGGGTGGTTAGTCTCTACAGGTGACATCGGAACTGTCATCGTGCTTTGACGGAACGTAGTCGCTTATAATATAATACCTAATAGATAAGTTAATGAATATGACGATAAAATATTTAAAAAAAAATTAAATGAGATGGGTACAAGGGTACACGTACAAGGAGTCTACAACGATGCGCGGAGTAGTGTTCGTCGCCTTTTCGGATGGAAAAAGTCGTGATATTATGACCTTTTAAATGTCAAGGTTAATAGAGTTCGCACTCGCTTCGGTAACAATGCAGCCGTTGCCTCGTCTGCACCATCCCACCGACCACCCTATCGGTTGCGCCGCTGTATTCGTATCGTAGAACCGATACGATATTTTTGTCAAAAATTCATAGCGGTCGAATGTATACGTAATTTTGATTTTATCGTAATAAATATTTTATCGTAATAATGCTAACACTTGGAAATTTCAGAGAATACTATCGTTTTTCTGAAACGTTATCAAATAGATCTTTATCATTTTTTTTTGTCATTTTTCTTGGGTAATTTCTGTAGAATCTACATAATCAAAACCAAATCAATATACATGGATGATTGGTGATGTTGAATTACAACTGCTGATCAAACACAGGCAGAAGGCCATTCAAAGGTGTCCTACTAAAAGAAAAATTCGAACATTATCTATATTTGTTATTTTGTTATTTTATTAGCTAGTGCAAGTTCATCAAAGTACAAACTAAGTTTTTCTGTTCGAGTGGAAAAAGAGAAAATTTTACAGAATAAATAATGATTTAAATATATGAATAATTCAGAGAATCATGAAAACCATAATATTATATTATTTCTTACTTCCATTTGTTTTCTAAAAAAATACACATTTCCATAGGGTTTTTCAGGATGATTTGACAAGTATAATAACTTTTAATCCTTTCATTATTTTTAATTTTTTTTTTTTTTGTGATAAATATAATAGTATCACATTACAACAATGTTGTATTAACAATTGTTATTACAACAATTTTTGTTTAAATAACAGATAAGTTATTAAATAACTGTGTAAGTTGTTATAGTGGGTATATAGTTTCAATATTTAGAACAAGTATATTTGTTGGAAAATTTTTATAATCTGTTAAAAAATAAAAAAATGACTGCAGAATTTTCATAGAATGTAAACGTTTTAGTCCATCTACTTAATTTCTCTGTTTAATTATTTTAAAGGTCAAAACATTTTTATATATATATACATTTAAACTCGTAGTTTATTGGTACATATTTTACAAAATATACCTATGATACTTTTATTTTATTTTAAAATTTATGTTTGTTTTTCCTTGTTTTTCAATCATTTTGTTTGTCAAACTTTTCTCCATAATTACTAAGGCCATTCTTTTATTCTCCGTTGAAATCCTGAAGCGTCTCTTATATAAGACAAAAGTCTTGACAATAGCTTCTGAGAAGGATATTGCTGCCATATATACTCTACAATTTTTACACGTTACCGGTATGACTAGGAGCTTATTCGTTGTTTTTGCTACCCCTTGTGGTGAAGGGTAAAAAAATGTATTGGTTATTTTTCTTTCTTTATATTATATGTTTATGATAGAATGCTATCTGAAAATGTATTCATAAAAGCTTTTTATCAGATAAATGTGTATTAAAGTTTCATCATGCCGGATAGTATTTTTATTTTTTAATTACTCTTGGAAAAAAGTTTCTTTTAAGCTATTAAAATAATTGAAGTTTTCACAAAAAAACATTACTCATTTCTATATAATGTACTTATTGTTGTCATGATTAAGAAGATTAATTATTATTATTTTTTTTAACAAATTACGGTATGTATCAAATATATTTTATTTTAATACTTGCTAATAGAAATATTTGCATGTATGTATTGAAGGTCGTTATCCATATTCAAAGGAATACGTCAACATTTCATTTAGGCTGATTATTGTTTTCAAATATTATCTATAACGGTAACTTATAGGTAATTAGCCTGCTTAACTCTGAATTGGTTAGATTACTTTAAAATGGGTTCTCTGTACCATGTTAATAGTCAAAAGAAAAAAATATGGACCATTACATTTTTAGTTTATTATTATTCTATAATCATGCATTACATTGCCATTTAATTTAAAGTAATGGTTTAAAAGTCATTTGATTTATACAAAGCAAACTTTGATTTAGAGCATTTAGTGCTCTATATTAGAAATAGTGCTAATTTAGAAATTAGTTTTAGTTTATGTATTAAAATATATTAAAATATGAGTACACAAGTTTAGTCTATTAAATATCTATCTCAATAGCTTTTCAAGTAAACGTGAAAGATTATTTTCAGTCGCTAGAAAAAGTAGATAACAAATTGTTAATATTTAATATGTATATCTATATATATATATCCATGTATCAGAAATATATTTCTAATACTTTCTTATTTTACATAGAAAAATATATTTCTTGTAATCTCATAAAGTCATTTAAATAATTTACGTTGTCAAATAATTGTATGCGATAATTTTTAAAGTATTTAAGTTCTATTGTTATACATGTATACTATATAATATATATATATATATATATATAAATAAATTACATATAATTTAACATTAAAAAGTACTTACTAGGTTTAGAATGTATTACCCAGTACTCTATTTTCTTAAATAAAGTTAAATTCACTCCTCAGTTAGTTTGAAATCTATAATTGAATGTACCTATACTTTTTATGATAATTTTATGATGACGTGGGGCACAGCTCTGACCCACACATGGGTTCATTTTTAATATTACATTTTTAGTCTTCCAAGTTTAAAATCCTTAAGGTATCTATTGTTAGTCTTATACTTATAATCATTGTGTTCTGTTCAACACAAAGTATTACAAATATTTAATCATTCTATCTTTGAGATAATGTAACCTGTGTAGAATGGTTCCTATGTAATAAAATCGAACGGCAATAGTAATATTGTTATTTAGGAGTCACATCTAGTCATCATCACATGTCTGAAGAAATAATTTATATTGATTCACATATTTGTTACACCAAACTAACCATTTATTTTCGTGAAGGGTAAATATTTTAATTTTAAGGAATAATTTGTAATGTTACAGTATACCTACCTATGTATATATTTTGATGAGACTTATTTCCAATACCTTAAACATTAATTTTGAAATCTATATATATATTAAAGCAATATACCTCATTGTATAATTACCCGAATTACGTTCATAATTGTTTTTCGAGTTTGATGATTAATCATTCCTATCAATTTTCAAATCATCCGCCCCAAAGGCCTACTTAATTCTCTTGTGTTTAAATCTATATTATGATTATCAACATACAGTCGATTTGCGATGACACGAATTTCGATAACTAGCTTATGTTTAAGTTACCTCTCCTTACACATTTAATTTTAATTAAATTTAATAACTAGGTTTTTATTTCCCTTTTAGGTTTGTAGTATAGCCAAGGGTATAGCAGTGATGCAAATATAATAATATTAAACTTATAATTTATATGTTATTACACTGTTTGTAAAATAAACTGTACCTATAAACTTATTTTTACTTGTTTTTTATGTATATATTTTTTTTTTAATGATTGCAAAATGTAAACCTAGTTCAGCATCAACATCCTTTTCGACTTTCCAAGTTATTTGTCTCAATTTGTCTTTCTTTCAGTTTTAATAATCTTTTATTCCAGTGGCGTAATCGAGAATATTTTATTGGGGGGGGGGGGATTTCAAAACAAGCCTCTATATCAGTATTTACCTGCCTGGGTGGTGGTACGTAAACATACGTGTAAACATAGCTGGAGAGGCTCAAGCAGTCATCAGAAAGTTAAATTTTTATTATTTTACAATGTAGGGAAAAAATGAAAAATTAATAATAACCATCGTTATTGTGTACGTATTGATAAAGAGGTCACAAACGTATAAAAGTATATAAAAAAGGTTATTACCGGGGGGAGGGAGGGGAAGCGAAATTTTTGGAAATCTTCAAAGGGGATATTGTATAGAAAAGATTGAGAAACACTGCTCTTTATACAATTTGTGGATGGCATTGCTCCCCATATCGGCCATATCGCCCATATCCTTCATAAAACGTTTTATAATTTATCAAATATGATCTTAATTCTTTTATACTACATAATATATAATTTAATAAATAACTAGAAACTATTAAAACCATTTTTTTCTATTTTATACTTATATATTTAAATTCTTGGATACTTGGCAAGTTTATTGTTAATAGCCCGTAGGTCGTATAGGCATAATAAGTCAAATAGTATAGTGTTGTAAAAACAGTTTAAACAAATATTTTGAATAAGTTAATTTATAAATCACAAAACACAAGTGAATGGATTTGTGAGTGGTGAAATAATGCATATATTCACAATGACCATAGATCAATTATCAGTGCATATTGCATTATACAAAAAATTTGAAATAAATATCTTTAATATAAATTTTAATAAAATATTTTTGCTACTTACAACCAAAGGTGCTATACGTGGGGTTTATTGACTGTGTAGATCGTTGATATTAATAAATAGGCACTGTAATAATAGGTATGTGCCTGTGTAATTAATGTACATTACGTACATGTGATATGTGATTGACGCTCTTATGTTTACAAATAAATGAATATTAATAATAACGACAAAAGTCAAAACCACTATTCATTTTGATGTTTTGATTTGATTTTTAATTTATATGTATATATATGGCACATGGGGGATAAATATATATCCCCTATCCTTATGTAATAACGTCTCTGCAGTTTTATTCAGTTTTGTCTATTGGTGTAGTTTTTATCTTAATTCTTTTAATACATTCTAATTCGTTAATTTTTCATCACCACCATTTTAGAATGGATTAAAATTAATAAAGTTATAAAACTTTTCTCTTACTTTCAATTGCGTTAAGAAAAAAATATTGTTACTTCAATTTTGTAATCGATACTCATAATGTTATGGTATGTATTTTTTAACCCAAATTTAATCATTTTAACGAGGATTTAGTTAACAATTGAAGATTTTTACAACGTATATCATTGTTACCTATTAATTAGATAACAATATTAACAAGTATAATCGTTTTTTCTTCTTTTAATAGGTACAATAGAATATAACTTTTAAAAATTATATTATGTATAGGTAACATACCTGTATTATAATATAAGTTTTTTAATTTTTAAAAGATGATTTATGAATTATATTTTAATTCAATAATCTCTCTATGAATATAATATGGAAAGTTCAAATATTCGATAACTTAATGTTTTACCCATGGAAATTCTTGGGATTCACTAAACCATACTTAATATTTAAAATTTCGTCAAATTAATGATGTAGGTATATTCCACATATTTTCTAATGTTTTACTTTTAAAATAACAATTTGTACGAGTATGTTGCGGCCCAGTTATTGAGTTTGTCATTTTGATATACTGGCCTTAAGCCAAATATTGAAGTTTTCTGCAATTTTTTTTATGGATATAAATAAGAAATGCATTAACTAAATTTGCATATATTTAGTGATTATTTTATTGTTTGTTTTTGTTTCAGGACGACTCACAATGAGCTGGAGAAAAACAGGTAAGAATTGAATATTTTAACTGTCCATAATGAATATTAAGCAATGGTCAAAACAATTTAAATTAGATTCGAAGTTGGCCATATCGCCATATACTATTTATTGCTCATTTCAAGGGGCAAAGGGCCAAATACTTGCTTGGTTGTTATGATCATACTATCTTTTTTCCTATCTATCTATCTCTTACTGTTTTTTTCTATCATCATTGTTATTTTTGGCTTATTGGCTTAACCATGTCTTGAATATAATACAGTACATTATCAAAAAACAATTTAGAAGATAGTCGGTAAATTGAAAATCATAGATAGTAGTTACAAACTTTTTGTAAATGGCGGTGGGAAATTGCTGTGTTAGTGAATAATTAAAAATAATAACTTCTAAGTATCCAGCTTGGCATTTTGTATAATTGTTAATATAGTAATAGTAAAATAAATTTTTTACAAGTTAATATCTAATTATACTATTAAAAGGGTTATTTAAATTATTTAAATGTTATACAATCTCTAATTAGCAATTTTAAAATTTAGAAAGATAAGTTGCTTTTGAAGTAAGTCAACTACTTCAAAACCACCTAAATAAAATATTTTTCATCCCTGGCTCAACTCCTAGAAAATCAAAATTAACGACTCCAAATTGTCAAATTTTACCTAACCTGACCTCGATGACTGTTCTCTTTCTTCAATACGAAACTAACAATTGTACATTTATATAGTTACTCAGAAAAAACGACTTTCGTCTATACTTTATTCTATATATTAGTACTACATCAGGAAAAAAGTAGAGGTAATCAAATGGGGTCTTCGGTCTCGAAGTCTGACAATTCCCGTGATGGTTATAATAATGGTAATCATAAAGACATATAAATTATTGAGATTTTCTTATTGCATTATTAACCTTTCATACATAAATGATGAATTATTACTTTTTAGTATTTGTTGTTTATTTTTATCATTCTAAATTTAGTGTGACATTATCAATAATAAATATAGTTATTTTTCCTGATGATTAATAATAGAATATTTGAGGCGTACATAAATAGTCTGGTTTTTATTAAATGTCATAGTGTAAAGTCAGTATTTTTACAAACAAGTATTAAGTTTATTGGTTTTACGTACTCTTATATATAAAATATAAGATGTATATGAATTAAATAAATATTAATACATTATATTTTGCATTATGTTATTATGATATTTAATCATATTCAGTTATATTTTATTTAACGATATAAAATTTCATAATGTAAACAGAATTTAGTCGAATTACAAAAAAAAATTATTATTAAGTGTTGCGTACCTATAGAACTAAAATGCATTCGTTTTAATTTTTATTAATACATATAATAGTTACTTTTTAATATATAAATTTATTTATTTGACACATATCATTGAGTAAAATTATATATAAAGATGTGAATATTTTTTATAAATTGTTAATTTTGAAAAAAGGTATTCAAAATGTTTTGGTATCTATCCTGTAAAAACTTTATTTACATTATAAAGTACATATTTACCATAACCTAAGGTTAAAAGCCTTAACACATGGTTATCTATAGTTTTTTCTTCAAATAACTATAAAATAATTTTAGAATTTTAGAAAAACAATAATGTATAAATTTATATAACTTAATAATTTATAATTATTTATATAGTTAATATAACAATTTATAAAGTCTGAAATTTAAATTATTATGAAATTACGTAAAATAATGATTTAGATATTCTCAATAGATTTTTACCAGTTATTTATACTGGCATTTTCTTTAAATACTTTTTTTTCAAAATATTTTACTAATTTTTAAGCTTTTTATAGGCTTTAATTTAATAAAAGATTCCAGGGTTATAGGTTGTTCTTACTGCCATTCGAAAATTATTAAAATACATGTGCCTAATTTTTTTTTATAAGCGTTTGAAAATCAAATATTAACATAGTATTATAATTTAAATATAAAATATTATATATTATATTCTAGAATGACAAATCAGTATCTCCGTTCAAAATATTTTTTTGTAATAATGCCTATTATTGTATTTAAGTTTAACACATCCATTATAATGATCTGCTCTATGACCGAGGTCCATTCCACCCCTACTGTACAGCAGAGTGAGTTCACGGTTTTTTAATTTTTATTTTATTATTGGTATTACTTCTTAATTATTTGGAATAATACCAAAAAGAAAAATCAAGTGATTCGTTACCTTCTTTAATAATATTCTATTTTTGGCAAATTTAAATGGATTATAAATATGTACATTTTCATACACCTATTGATTGTGCAACCTCAATCGATTGATAGGTATTAAAATATATACTTAAATATGTTATTGATATATATATATATACAGCTAGTCTATTATTATTTCATAGGATATGTATATTTTAATATTTATATAAGTTTATAATTGAATTATGTCCCAATATATATATATATATATAAATAGGTACACATCATTTCCCCTACCTTCGTTTATATATAGGTATAGAAGGTTTAGTCAAGTTAATATGATTATATTAACCATAGTACCCAGAGTAGAATATTAATTGTAATATTTTTAGATTCAAACGTAAAACAAAATAAAATAATTTATAAAAAATATTTATTAGATATTTTTAATACTTCTAATGTTCTTGTATAAAATATGTATTATATTGTACAGGTGTACAACTTCTAAATCTAAACTTTTTTGATAATTTTCTATAATTATTGAAAAGTAAATTAGTTATTTTTACATCCTTACTTGATTTAGACTCATTAGGTAAGTACTTAATTGTTTCATTTTATTAAGTTGTACTATTTTAGTGAATATTTTTGTTAAACTAATACCAATAGTTTTATGAAAAATAAAACCGATTACTTTTTATGAAAAATAAAAAATAAATATGGGATATCCAGGCGTGGTCGTTAAGCTTTTTTGACAGCTGAGCAAACACTAAGCGAAACATTTTTAGAGTTTCACTAGTTGGTGGTAGTAAATTTCAAAAATTCGAGAACATCCCATCTATTCTTGTTGACGGTTTTAATTTTATAGCATCCATAAAATGACCTGGTATTATACATTTTTATAACCCCGATCAAATAGCTGTGCACAGTAATTATGACGGTCGACCGGCCCACGCAGGCAGAGAGGATTGTCTAGATAACGTTTTTATTGTTAGAGGAATCGATTTTCCCCCTTTTTCCGCACAACACCGCAAGTTTATCGTACAAAAAGTTTGGTCAAACTAACACACTTCACGAAAAAAAAATCGACATAGGGAGTATTTTTGTACCAATTTTGGTTGCATGGTTTAGTCAATAGAAACGTATTACTTACCTACCTACTGTCAATTATATAATTCTAGTTATATAATTATATAGTTACAATTATTTGACCAACTGCTATAATTGTTTTTAAAACATAATACAGAAACATTGATTTTATTCATATTTTAATTATGAGTAAATCAATTTTTGATACCTAATAAATTATTTGTATACACCTTCGATAACGAGTACGATAAAGAAATCCCTGATGATCAAAAATGAATGATAAGAAAATAATGTTTTTTTTTTTTTATGTTACACTTTAATTAAAATAACATTTAATGTTATTTATATAAATTTGAAATAATTCAAGGTAATTTCCCAACAATTGAAAAAAATATTTAAGTCGTACATAGCTATATGGCGTTTCACTAAGTCAGGTCATAATATTCTAAATCAGTTTGTATGGTAAGGGAGATTATTATACAGGTCATCAATTATTATATACTTTGAATGTTGACGTTCACACACTCTTTTATAATATCTCATTGATATTAATTTTATAAACTGGTTTTTTTTTATAGAAAATAAGAATAGTATTATAACTAAATCTGTTTAACTTTTTCCCATAGTTACCAAATATTTACTTACAAAAAAATCAAGGTTCTTCTTGGTTTATATGTACAGTAAAGGAAGGTTACCGTTTTATTTCATATATTATTTTTATCAGAATTTTCGTACCATTAAAGCATTTTTAGATTTGATATGGTAAAAACTAAAGATATAAAATAGACTTTCAGGGTTCAATGATTATTTTATTCAAATTTTTATTTCTATAACTTGTCTAGTAGTTACTATATTACTGTTGATTAGAAAATTATCTTTTTTTATTCTTCAAAATAAGAAGTATGTTTTTGTATGTATTTATTGAATCTATTGATTGGAAACTGAATTACTGCTCTATAGTATCTTTTCAGATGTAACGGTATGGCGTTTGGCACAGTTTTCTCCCTTCTGTTTCAACTTGAAAACTATTTCTATTCCCCTATTATTTTCTCTTAAATTTGTACCTGTACACATTCAAAGTTAAACCTAACACACCATATTCCCGCTATCGATATACACTGACAACTGTCTAATTCCATCGGAATAGTTCATCATGTTATTACGTTCTGTTTTCTGTTTATAATTACCGCCTTGGCGATTCAATGACAAATCTCATTCACTGCAATGTCAATTTGCGTGCAGAACTGTAGCTAACAAGTTTCAAAGGTGGCATATCAAAACTCGTAACGTGCATATTATAGGTACTTGTGAAACGTTGGACCGTGAATACTTAACACTTATTAGCTGCATATATACAACCAAATGCCTCGCGATTAAACCAATGATTAGTCACGAAACGAGAGTGTAAATTTACGAAAAAAATTACATTTGGTTCGTTTGTACGAAATGTAATAAGTATTGCATTTGCTAACGCATACAGTTCATACCATCAACAGCGTTTGGATTATTTAGCATCGTTCCCCTTCTTACGATTGGACCTTGACCTTCCTCAAGCACACTCGTTTGAACGCGCAGTGTATATTGATCGTCGTGTACATGTATTTACTTTCGGTAATCAGTTTCATATGCAATGATAAAAGAGACGGGCCTCTTATCGTTTCACTGAAAACATGACCTACATAATATTTAAACATACGGTTGTGTACGCATCTGTATTATCGTTCTTTGATATTATGCAGTTTTGGCCTTGCAGTCTTCCAATTGTATTAAAACGTATTATAACATGTACGTACAGTCGCAATAAACGGGTCAGCGGTACAACGTGATTATTAATAATAATAATAATAATAATAATAATAATAATAATAATAATAATAATAATAATAATAATAATAATAATAATAATAATAATAATAATAATAATAATAATAATAATAAAAAAAAAATTGAATGGGAAAAAAAAACAGTCGATCGGCGGCGGGTGCAGGCTTGTTTCTGTTGCTGCTGCTGTTGGCGCGTGCCTTAGTTAGCCCTGACGGCCGGTCACATCATAAATTTACAGCAACGCGCATTTGGCACTCATCCACCTAGATAATGAATTATGATCCTTATTTTCTATATGTGCTATTTTTTTCGGTTACTTGTATGTTTTCAAACCAGTATTGGATTTTGGTTTTCATACATAATAATATATTAATTTCTGTTGAGGGAATTTTTAACAAAATTCTTTCGGAACGTATATTATCTTTTAGC
Organism: Chaitophorus viminalis; assembly: GCA_025469195.1. Lineage (NCBI taxonomy): Eukaryota > Metazoa > Arthropoda > Insecta > Hemiptera > Aphididae > Chaitophorus > Chaitophorus viminalis. The sequence continues at coordinate 119,303 of JAIPRK010000209.1, forward strand.
GTTTCAATAATTTGGATTCGCATATTTAATTAGGTATTTTTATTTCATTGAAAGAAAACAATTATTGTTCAATTCTCAGTAGTCATTGCGGTGCTATATTAAAATATTCTTTATTTATTATAAATTATGCATTCGTTTTTCGTGTTAATTTTATCTTGATGTTATAATGTGTGTGGGTGAACTATAAATACATTTTAACGAGTTTTGAATTTTTTAGAAATGGTGATCTATATATAATAAATTCATCTTCATATCAATATGAAACATTGCGTATGTTTAAAATATATTACTTATATTTTATGCAGCACATATATGTGTATACATATACAATATTTATAAAAAAAAATAATTCAGTATATATCAACTGTTAGTACAAAAAAAAAAAAAAAACACTATGCGTAAAATAACTTAATAATTTATTATTTACACATCTTAATTCTTTTAAAAATTCGATCTATCTTTATTGTTAATTAAAATGTGTTATTAATTTTTAATTTGTTGGTCTGTATACAGGATAGCAAATCGTTTTGGGTTGAATTTACGTTAAATATTAAATTTTATAATAGTCTTTTACATTTATTATGTTGAAAAGAAAAACAAATATTGGTCTTCTGGGGTTCATGAGCCTTTTAATTGATTTTAAACTGAGATATTTAAAAAAATGACCTTTATAATGTTATATTATAAATGATATATTAGTATAGTAAAATGTATACAGTCATATTTATACCTACTTAGGTATTTATAATTCATAAGTAATTGTTAAAATAAATAGTTTATCATATTCCTTATCAACATTTCTATAATAATGTAACGGATGCTATTTTTATGATATTTCAAAGCAGTAGATTGTTTAAAAACTTAGTTTATTAGGTACATTTAAATTGATTTAAGTTTAATATACAAAAATTATAGACTATTTTGTTTTATAAACTTAAAAGTTGTATATTTTTCAAAATTAATATAAATTGTTTGTTTTTCTTTAGTAGAATACTTTTACTAGGTAATGGGAGAATAATATTTGAGCGCACAAGTTTTATGATTTCGATTTGTTATGTATATTGTATACATTATATATAATATATAATATACATATATCCTTATAACATATATTTTAATATTTTATACATTTATTAAATTAACTTTTAGTTTTCTTTGGATAGTAAATTATATTATAAAAGTTTTTTATTACATGTTATATAGTATGAATCAAATAAAACATATTTTTGCGGAAAGTGCATCGAGTTATGTTTAGTTTTTTATAACTTACAACAAAACATTAAATATTTGTATACTTAACTATTATTTTTAAATTCAAAACTATATATTAGCTTAAGCTTATTGGAATCGACGTATACATTGTTCAATTAATACCTACTTACATAAATGTAATATTTTTACTGTATTACGAGTATGTCTGCAATATTCATTTACAACATTTTGTATTATTATCGTACGTATTCGTTAAGTATTATAGACCCTAAATATATTTGTATCTCTTGTCCGTCTATAAACATATTGGTTTCATCACTACATAAGTTATATTATATCGTATGTACTTTATGTTGGCGTCAATTTAGTTTGTAGTGTTTAGCCACTAGCCACTTTAACATAGCCATGATGTTTGGGTACCTATACCAATGATATTCTAAACCGTTTATAGATGGCGGCTACTATTGCTGGATTCGTTGGAAACAGAAAATAGTGATGTAATGTGCTAAATTCATGATAAAAGAAAAAGCACGCGTCACTATACGTCAATCACATGTTGGTTGTTAGTATACTGTACGCTTGTTAGTGAGTTAATTAATTAACTAATTAATTCTTTTTATAATACCTGTAGGCATCCAGATGATTTTTTACAAATCAGCGTTTCATTGTCTATAAGTTGTATTCAATTATATTATTTGTCGGAAATAAATTGTTAATCATTTTTGATGGGTATAATATACTTGTAAAAGAAAAATAATTGTTATTTTGATTCATTTTTCAAATTATTAAAAATAAACAGTTGTTAATGGTCAATGAATTGTGAGATTGTATTATATTATTTTACAAATATCAAATAATATAAATAAATCACATTTACTTGCATATGCTATGTTGTTAAATTGCAATATTAGTAGTATTTTCGTGTAAATTATTATTCTTTATTGATAATATATTATAATCAGTAATTAAATATGAAAAGCTTATGATTATATTAAAACAATGGGCATCCTCGTTTGAAGCTTTAAAGCCAATAGTTTTGAATTATATTTGTTCAGTATATGATGGAACTTTTAAGTTGTATTTGCTTTGCTTTTTTTCACTCTTACCTTTGCATTTGCTTCAATGAAAATGTTTAAATATTGCATAATTTTACATGAAATTGAAAATCCATGTCATCAGTATAACATAAACATAAGAATTACAATATATTATAACATTAATAAAATCTGAAAATTTACATTGAAATGCTTATTGCTTATTATAATATTTATCAAAACTAGTTAGAGGAAATTCTCGGGTTCACTATCGAGTGTAGACGAGGTCGAATTTTATTAGACTAATGCCTTATAAATTATAATAATGCCTAATAACCGATAAGCCGTTTCGTTGCAGTTTGATAAAAAAAAAAAAAAATACTGCAGTATTTGGCAACCTTCAGACTATATACAGTTGGTTAATCGTTCTATGTGATTTATTATTCGTGTATTTTTATTATTTATTTCAAGTATAAAACAATAATATTCGATGAAATGTGTAATTATTATTACTTGTTACATATTATTCAACCAATTTCACCTCAGAAAAATATATTTATGGTTGAACTATAATGTTTATACATCGTATTACGTTTTACAAAGAATATTTCATTTTTTTACCTAAGAAAAAAAGAGTGCTTTAGGTATACATTATAAACCGTATGCGGTGTACATTATGATTTGGATAATGCCCATAGCAATTCAATAACATAAGTGTGAAAATATATAAAAATATAAGTTCTAGAGTGAGTAATGAACTCTTCGGAAACAATAAAGCGCTTGTGGCTTGTCGTTCGACAGTCATTGTTATTGTAAACACCAACGGAACATGTTACGACAGTGTTCTGACATTGTAAGTACGTTATATGAAAGTAAGGAAAATTGTTAGGAAACGTCAGTTTGTATTAGCTTTTTCGTAATTGTGGTAGCATTTATTTCTGTGAAAACATTGAACTTGAATAATCACATTCAACATTGTATCGTTATTTCCTTGTTACTATTCATTTTTTACCACTGCAGTATGGAGTTTTCATAATTGTTCCATCGTTTCCTTGTTCCAGCTTAAAGTCATACGTAAAATATTATTTAAATAACTCGATTCAAATAAAGTGTAAGTACGTACTTATTTGTTTTATTATTTTATTTGAAAATCAAAACTATAATCTGCATCAAATTGATTAGCTGTTACTCAAACCCTACATTTTAGCGTTTACTTTATTAAGATTATTTTACTTTTAGTACAAGTTTAGACGTTTATACTCCATTTGTATATATTTTACTTATTGTGGATCAAATAATGACTTAAGTATTAATAGTATTATGCACACGTTTCTCACCATATTTCTAATCAATAAATTTATCACATTTTAGCAATTGTTCGTACAATTGATTATTATTTGGTTTTATTTGTTACATTAATAAACGCGGTAAACAATTGACCTACCTTTTTCGTATACAACATTTTTTTTTGGGAAATTTCCGAATTTGTTTGAAATAAACAATTAATAATTATTGTTATTTTTATAAAATCTTCTTGTTAGTGTTTAAAATATGAAACACATAAATCATTTTCACTGATTATTGGAATTTCTTTTCTTTCAGGTTTCCTTCATGGTATTTTAAATTTATTCAATCCGTATTACTGATGCAAATATCTAATGTCGGAATTTTCGAAATAATAATTTATAGTTATGTAGGGAGTTCCTATATTTGTTGTGTAAATGCGAACCCTTTCCATTTATAGTCCATTCAGTTCTGAATAATCCTCTTAGCATCCCTTTTTGTATACGGACAACTTTAGTGACAGAGGACGGTTTTTTCCTGTACATGAGAGGTTGGTTTCGTGAAAGCTCGATGAATTAATAATGAGGTGAAGAGTCTGGTACATCGTAAATAGTGAGAGTGCATAAATGACCTGTATTATAACGGACTTTTAGCAGTAAACAGATTTGTTGGAGGTATATTTCCTCTATACTTAACCATTATTTTTGTAAGAGCTTCTGAAAAAGGTTATTTTTTTGCCCGCAAAAATATTTTGGAATAAGAATTAATTATATAATAGTGATAATAGTATAATATAATAGTGATCATCACGCAATCATATCGGGTCCTTCTTCGTCTAAATCGATAACATTAACAGAAACCATAGTCCATGAACAATTATTTTAATTTAATATTATTAAGAATTACAAAAACAATATACTTGATTTAATACTTTCGAACTGTAATAATTTAGTAGTCTCAAAATGCTCTTTTCCATTAGTCAATATAGATCCAGCCCACCCATCATTCCATATTTCTAGTCCCTACTACTCATCATCTCAAAGTCTTACTAATACGTAAATCCTACGAGTTCGACTTTAATAAAGCTAATTATGAGGTATTAAACGCTTATTTATGTGCGATTGACTGGAATCACTTATTAAACGATACATTAGAATTTCCCACAATTATCTCTAATTTTTACTCGACACTCACCAATGCTATCAAAATTAATTTTTTATCTTTATTAAGCGTGATTTAGAAAATATTTTGAATTTCCAAATGATTCCAATTTATTAAGGATTTTTAAATTTCAGTAGGTAATTAAAATTCGCATAATGTCCATGCATATTTTCAGTGTAAAGTTTTTTTATCATTAATTATTATTTATAAATGCTTGTAAATGTTTATTTGAAATTATAAAATGTACCTATTATTCTTTATTATTACACATATTTCTTTTTTGTGTGTTATGAAATTGAATTATTGTTATTATATGTTTTAATAGTTGTTGATCACAATATTATAAGACTGTAAGTTGTCAATAAACGAATAATGTGTCATATATTTTTCAACGGTAGCTATACTTTACTGACTATTCTTATCATATTACTATATAATGTACGGGATTTAAATCAATAATATGTAATCGGATACTATTTATCAGTTAATTTATTTAACTGTATTAACTTATTAAATCCATATATCATACAACTTTGGTATTTATTTCAAATTGAGTTTTTATTAAAATAACTGTATTATAAATACTCCTTAAGTAGTACTCGATAAACATCATGTAGTTTCCTTAGTTTAGTGATAATGCCATCGGGAGACTTGTGTTTAAGCACAACTGGATGGTTGGGAGGAGAGTAGTTGGACCCTCTAATCATCAAACTATCCCACCTATAATTAAACATACAGTTCCACCTTTATGTAATACATTCAATACTTCAATGTGTTATGTGTAGCATTTTATATTTTATTAATATAAATTATTTGTTTGTTTTTTATTAGATGTCTAAATGTTTTAGCATTTAATCATTATTGATAATTATTTTTAATATAGTGCAGATTATACTTTAACTTACAGATATAAATACAGGATAGAAAGAAAAGAGAGGGTAAAAAATTTTGAGATACAATATAAGCAAAAATAGGGATCCATTTGTATAAAATTTTAAATATAATAATATTAGATTTTTAATTTTTTAGTTATTTAATTTGAAAAAGCGCTAATAGTTTCCATTAGTTGCGCCTATATGGAGACCCTTGCGTCATGTTAATGCGGGAAAACATGTTTAATACCAAATAATATCCGGTCGGAGAAACGAGCGTTCGATATTACAGTTCGCAATATGCATAAATTATTCATAATGAAAAAATTCATCTGATTATATGTTTATTTATATGATAGGTACCTACCTGGTATTGTAATATGTGTTCGGTCCGTAGTATACCATGTGCTGTAAAACCCAATTAAAACAATTATGCTTAATTATATATTTATATTTATATAACGGGAGTTTTGCGATATTATATTATTTGTAATAATACATGATGTACATAATGTGCGTGTAAATATAATACAATAATGATAACAATATAATATTCTCGTGGCGACGGGTGGTAGCTCTCGATGATGCCCGCGTTCTTCCTCCGTCCAAAACCCCCCTCCCCCATTCACCATCACCCGCGTCAACCAACGACGTGTGCTCTCCACGACCTATAGGTATAGGTATAGGTGTCCCGCGATCCATCCCCCCTTTTTTCCTTCAAACCGTCAGTCGTCGTTTTTCTCGCGTTTCGTTCAAGTCGCCGTCGCACGCCAACCCCCTGAGTTCCCCCTCACGCACGGCTGCACAATAGTCTTTATGGACGATGAAGGAAGGGGCCAGGAAGGTGGTAGATTCAACGACCTAGAGTATTATCGTTCGTGACGGCGTTTTCGAGCACTCCGATTCCGATAATACGCCGCAGCACCGCGGTTCATGTCGGATATTTATAAAAAAAAAATTAATTCCTTCTCATCTTTGCTCGCACTCTTGTGTGCGCCTATCATAATATTATATACGTTATACGTATACCATATGTCGCTTATATAATATATTATAATAATTTTATTGTAATCGCGCGCACCTCGCACGTGTTTGTGTATAAATTATTATAATAAATATTATAGTATTGAAAGAAGGAAACGCTTCTCCGTCGTGACAGTAGTCCGCGTATTGGTGTCGTGGGGGTCACTTCGGCGCGTATATAGTTCGTCAAGCGTTTTCTCCTCCGTCCGTCCCCCCGCCACAACTCTTCACCGCGACAACGACATTTCGAACGTTCCTGCCGCCCCCTTCCCCAACACCCTTCACACCATCGTTGTTGCCAACGGCCGCGTATGTATTTGCACAACCCGCGTCCCTGTAATAGGGCATTAGCATAGCGTCCGTGGTACGTATAAATATTCAAACGCGCGCCGCCGGTGAAGAACTTTGCACGTGCTAAAAGGGGGTCAGTACTCGGGACGCATATATACATGTACGTATTATAATAGAGGTACCTTGAAGCGTCGTATATTATACAGCGATTGTGTTGGGTGTTCGTCGTCGTCACCGGTCTGGGTTAAAAATTGTATTAATAATGATTATAATATTATATACACAAGGTTGGGATTTAAACGCATTAAAATTTTGTTGAAAAGTCCTTTAAAAAATAACATTTTAAACGAATATTTTATAAAATATATATTGTTTAATTATGTACTTTATTTATAATTTACAAAAAAAAAAAAAAAAAACAAACATCTTTTATACGAAATCGATTTATGGATAATCTTACTTGATGGTTAATATAATAGTTCTGAATCACATTATAAATTATTTAAATGATTTAGTCTCGGTATGTAAATTGTACCATAAAATTATACTATTAAAATGACCGAAAAATTATAAAAATGTTGGTAAGAATGAAAAAAACATCAAAAAATGCAATAAATAATTTTCATTTTAGGTACCCGTTATATGATATTATAATATATTTATAATATTTGGACAGCATTGTCTAAGATATCTCAAATAAAGATTAAAATAACAGCCCTAATGTTGATGATCACGGACGAAAATTAAGAATATCGAAATGTTTTCGATCGTTTACGAATAATTTTTTTCCGTCCATTATATTAGAAAATCGGACCAAAAAATTAATTTCTTTATTAAAATTGGAGTTATTAGATGTATTTAAATCTACTATAGTATCTATCATTATTGTTTTGAGTATTAACTACTGTAGTTTGGGTCATATTTGTTAAAGATTAAAATGTGTCAATGCTTTATAATATATATGTTGACATGTATATACAGTAGAAGCCGTTTACAATGACATTAAAGGGACACGTAAAAATTAAAGTCTTATCCTAGGACATACTAATACTAACCGATGTTATATGCAAGATTAGTGCATACAACCACAGGACTATAAGATGTGTTGTGTTGAACAGCGTCATCGTACTTACTATAGTGTTATTTAATACGTATTGCTACCGTGGTATTACGGAGTACAGAATTAACGTTATTATATAAATACTAAGTTAATTTCTTTTAAAACTATACCAATTAGAATATAAAATGTTCTTATTTAACAACACTATATGATTTTAAGGTAATTTGTTTAAAAATTAATGATTTAAACTGAGTAGTTAAATACACTTATTTATTGACTTTTACAATATTTAATGACTATTTAGCCATTTAAAAATGCTGGTTTTTTTATGGCTTAATTTTTACATAAGCACCACCTATATGTGTTCCTATTCTAATTATAGTCTACGTATTTTAAAGTGTAATGACTAAGGTCCGGAAATTAATATATTTGCATTTCGTTTTTCAGTACCTTCGAAAAATAACTGTAGGTTTAAATTTCTTTCTCGGAAGGATGACCATAGAAATATACATTTCTCACTTCACTCAGAATTTAATAAACTATCCATACTGATATTATACTGTACTTGTTTTTCACATTATTTATAATGTATTATTAATTTTATTACATTAGATAATATATAATATAGGTAATAAAGTAGCTAATATTTTTGAACAACAATAATAATGTGTACATTTAATATTTATGATTTTGATTAAGTTTTTATCCTCATCAGATGTTTAAATATGTAAATACCTAATATATTTTATTCAAAATACAAATATATTGCAAAACATTCTCAAGCGACAACTTCAATACACATATAATGAGTTTTACATTAATAGTAATCATTAGTTACTAGTCTTATACTTGGTCATTATGTTACTTATTCACATTGTTATAATTAGTATGTAAACCTAAATTGTATTTAAAATATTGCCTGTTTAGGCGTTACAAAATAAACAAATTAATGTAGAATCAGATATTGGATTGTATATACATATATATATATATATTTGTCTGTGAATATACTTTGAATAAACAAAAGAGGAATTATAGATTTTAACATGTTTTTTATTAAGTTAGTTATGGGTAATTGCATATTCCTCGGCTACATTTTTGGTAATTCAAGGTTAGTTAGGTAAATATAATTATATTAACTATAATACATTTATAATACTTATATCTATATTTCAATTTATAAATGTTTACATATTTACTAGTCAAAAAAAAAAAAAAATATATTTTATTTGATCCTCTTAAAAGTATTAAATTATACTAAAAGTTATTAAGCTTATAACAATTACTGCTATAGCGGTTCCTAAATAAATTATTGTACTGCAAATCAGAATTTAAAAACTTATTATTTATTATAAATGCATAAAATATAGAGATAGGTAATAGTTTCATTTTGTGAAATTATAGTATTGTTCAAAACTTAAGATTTCTGTAAAATATTATCATAATGTGTTTTTTCCATCCTTCACCAGACATTTTTCTTCTTGAGGCAATTGACTATAGTTAACACATAATTGATACATATATTCATATATCTTATATCTCTTTAAAAACAACCAAAACAACTATTTATTTAGATTTAGATTTTATTATCTGCTGCATATTAGACTATATCATGATTTTGCGTTAAAATTTTAAGTTAAAATCATCAATGTATGTTGATTGATTAATTATTTAGGTATGATAATATATCGTCAGTGTTTAATGTATATTTTTACAATTACTTTAAAATTTAAGAAATTCTTCATACAAGATCCAAATTCTGATACTACTAATTAAATAAGTTTTAAGTAATTGCAAGTTGAAATTGTTATATTTATTTTAAATGTATGTATATTATGTATTGTTAATTGTTGTATTGTTTAGTTTAAAAGTTTTATTCGAATTTTCTTGCCAAAATGACTATTGGAAGTTTGTACGTATATATTGTAGGTATACTATAAATTTGGGAAGAAATAAATATGGAGGTTATTTAACATGTGGCCGTTATGGGACTTGTTAGCTTTTAAAACGATAGAAAGTTTCTCAAGACTTACAACGGTAACAAACGCACACGGGTTGCATTTCGTAATGTTCTTCCGTAATGATAATTAATGCGTTCCCCGTTTCTCCTCTTATTTACGTTATAATGTGTTTCAGGTAAGATCATAAACGATAGTGCACTATTTCACTCGAAGATTATTTCTCTTAAAACTTTGTAGTGTATAAACATAATTTTATCGACCACTTCCCCATTGTATTTTCAGTTAAAATATCCATTGCCAATGAATGTGGCAAGCTCGCGCCTAAAACGTTTTGAAATTTATTTGAATGAACGTTTTGAGTCGTGCTGATATTAATTTCTTTGGGTTTAGAAAAATATCCTATGCGCTGTGTTATTATTTATATAATAAGGAATTTTGTTGTCTGATCTAAACCGGGTCCGGGAGGGATATTATACACAGTTCACTATACAAGGTCATGTTTCTAGCATTACGTTACTTACACAGAGTCACAAATACAAAAAAAATATGGGAAGAGGCAAGAGCTAAAGATGAAAGTAATAACCACAAGAATTCCTCATCTTACCCAGGGGTATCTGACCAAATTGGATTCTGTTTTATATTGAATTGTTACGAAAAAAAGTCTTTTGTTCTAGGGAGGACTCTAGCACGCAAGGAACTGTAAAAGACTTTAGTCGTGTATGGTGTATAAATCATCTTATCGATAAACAATACATTTCTGTAGTCAAGAGATAATGTTTTTGGTTTTGTACTATGATGATATAATATATTCATTTTTAAGGAAAAAAAGTTGATTATATTTTATATATGTACACATATTATATACATAGGTATATTATATTTTTATTGAAAATAAATATTGTTGTTTAATTTTTGAATCTTATGTAATCTTATATTCTAGTGTTAAGTTAGATTTATGAAACATAATTGCAATATACCAATAATTTTATTCATTTTAATAATACATAATAATGGTTGTGTACCTGATTTTTTCTACTAAAATGTTGTGTTATTTTTTGTTATAAAATAATTATTATAATTATCAAAAATAAATTTATTTTATTTTTGTAAGAATTATTTATTTTTATTTATTTATTATTTAATAATTATGGATATAATAATATATAATAATAATAGTATACAATTATTAATAGTCATGAATGAATTTAATAAAATATTAATAATCGATATATTTATTGATGTATTTGATTTATATTGTATTATTACCAATTTTATTTAAAATAAAACTATTGACAGCCAAATTTATTATTTAATGCATCAAAATTCAATACAAAAATATATTTTTAAGGGTATAATAGAGCATTAAGTGCACTATTGTTCAGGATATACAATTAATTATAGTACGTATAGTAAGTATATAGAATATAGAAATTTACATAGTGTTGGGGTGAATGTGACATAATATTGGTTTATTATTAAATTGTAGAATGTTGTAATTATTAATTATCATATATAAAATGTTTAATGTATTAATAATTGATACAATGCTTATTTTTTGTGATTAATCATTAATGACAAAATTATTTAGTCTTAAATCGTTTTTATAGAAAACATTAATCTAATAATTATTTATTTAGTAGCGGTACAATTTATCAAGCACAGTTGAATCCCAAGAACGGCATAAACAAAGCACGGATATATTTAACTGATTTATAATATTAAAATTATTATTTTTTCCTCTTCGCATTATGTGTGTAATATTATAGTATTGGTGTAGGTATCCGAGGTAGTCGTGAGGGAGTGATGTTGGCCGTTGGGACGATAATAATATTATTGTCGTGGAGTAAAACTCTGCTATATATATATAACATAGTTGAGAAAATAGAAAATTGACGAAGCAAAATCTTCAGGGTGCTTATAATTCGCCGGTAGATTTAAAGTTGAACTCCCGGTGTTGAACGCAAACGCGCGCGTCATGTGCATTGAAATTAATCGTTCAAACAGTTTCGACGGGGGGGGGGGGAAACTCAAATACGTCCGAAAACATTCGCGCAATGAAGCAAAACATTACGGACACGGAGATCGGGCCGTGTGGCGCGCGCTTGAAAGGAAGGTATAGTATTAGTAGTAGTAGTAGTAGTAGTATGGTCGACGTTGTCGAATCATCCGTTCGCCGTCACCGCGCGCGTCCCTCCGCATCGGTCGTCGGTCGTTGGGCGGGCAAACCGCGCTTGCGGGGGAAATCACGACCGTGAGCCATATACAATATACCAGCAGCGGCTGCGGCTCACGGAGCAACGTTGCCGATCCGTCGCCGCGGTTCGCTGGCAGTCTCCACAACATCATTGTTGCCGCGTGAACGCGGGACTCGGGAGGACACCTATGCCGGGATAACCGTCAATATCCGTATGATGTCGAGATGATGACAATTATTACCGCGTAACCAACTCTAAAGTTAAGTTATGATTGTCGTGTGGGCGTGTGTGTGTGTGTGTGCAGTTGCATTCAATAATCCTGGAATTTCTCTGGATGTGTCGTAAACGACAAAAATTGTGCGTGAACATTGCTATACCGTGGTATTCGTGTGCTCGTCTGCAGGTTACCTTTGTGTTGGTGAGTGGAAGGGTCGAGGAGGGAGGCTCGAGCATCCTAAATGTAACCGATGATGTACTATTATTATTAATATTGTTCGAGTGGATAAAAAGATGATTTGGTAAGAAGACGGAGACCCAGTGTTATGGGGAAACATATATATATATATATATATATATATATATACTAGCTGAGTAACCTGGCTTTGCACGGAACAGTGTTGACCGGAATGATATTTAATGGAATACGGTATATATTATTTAGAGCCTGGTTACGTTCAGTTAGCCTTAAAGTACCTATTATATATATAAATTAATCTAAATTTTCCGGTGTTACGCCTTAACCGATTTGTCTAAATTTGTTTTTCACATGTTGGCAATATATTTAGTCTTAATTTCCTTCCGACCAAATTACTTACCCTAGTTACTCTAGTGATTCTGGTTAGGAATCTTTTTTCTATTTTACCCTTTTAAAAAATTAACCTTAAGAACCCTTTTATTTCTTTTACCCCTTTGAGGATTGAATTTTATAAAATCTTTAATAATTATAATTATTTTATTTTTGTATACTTTATTAATTTATAATACAATTTACCTACTTCAACTGTAAGATAGTAAAATCAACTCAAAATATTTTCTAGGTAACCTTAAGTGAAATAAAATAATATATAAATATAAATGTATGAATAGATAGTAATATCCAGAACATTAAATTTGTCGCATTGGTATGAATAAAATTTAAAATATGACAGACTTTAGAGCTTAAATTAGTAGTACTCGTTCAACTTTTTTAACATTTTTTTTCCGTGAAAGTCTTCTTCCGACAATTATTGTCAACATTTGAAAAAAAATATTACTCAAATCATTAAAGGCGTTAAATCAAGTTATGGCGTGACAAGTACTCGACTATATTCTATATAAAATCTCTGTAGCTGAATCACCCGGTTTCACAAGGAGCTGTCTAGGCCTAGACCAACATTTTTTTTGAATCCTTTCTTTTTCACATCTAATGTATTATTAAGGAACCACTATGATACATTTTAAGCTTTTATGTTTTGTCGTTTCTTAGTGAGTCTCTATATCATAAAACGAAAATACCAAATTTCATACCTATAGCTTCAGTGGTTCCGTCAAGGAGTATTTTTTCCATGTTCACCCTTTTAACACCTTTAATATGTTTACCTCTTTGGGGATTTATCATCTTGTTTGAAAAATGATTTCCATCTTCACCTTTGCCAAAATAAGATCAAAATAAGAAAAATATGACAAATTACTTATAAACTTCAGTTGGTAATAATTATAATCAACATTATAGTGTTGTTATGCTAATGAAAATTTAAAATTTGTCGTGTGATTAGTAGGTTTTTAAGCCCTATTGACAAATTATCCAGTAGACTTTTCTAGAATATTTATCCTTCTAAAACTCGTTCTGATAATTCTAACCACAATAAAAAAATTTAAATCGGTCAAGATGTTCTCACGTGATGTTGTTACATACGTGGGGCAAGTGATTTATATATAAAATAGATAATATAGTGAGAGGGTAGGTATATATATACATGTTTATTGATGGAAGGGGATCTACTGAGAAGGGAAAAAACAATGCATTAACGCCTATTTTAATTTTATTATTTCGTCTGTATTTTACTACCTAGTTTTTATTTATAAAATTTAAATCAATAATAAATAATAAATTTAAATCATTAGGCATATGTAATATAGTAACATGTACATTATATTATTTGTATTATTTGTTAAATTATTTTATTATCTATATTTAATATTTATCAATAATATATATCCATTTTTTTAAAATTTATTGCATCCTGAGCTGACATGTATTTAAGATTTTTCTTTGTCAGCCAATAAAAGTCATACTCGTTTTAGTTCTACAAAAAGTTATATAGTTAATAATCCATGACGTTTTTCTCTGACAATACTTTGTGTTCAATCAAACTTGTATATCTTTTTAATGAACTGTATATCTTTGACTCAATAGTTGGGTGTTTATGTGCTGTTAAATTAAATTTTATATGTATGATTTGAAAATAAAAATTAAGGTTATTACTTTTTTTATTAAAAATATACGGAATAATAATATGTACACATCTTACAAGCGTACATGCTATGTTACACTTAGCTATATGCTTTAATTAAATTTTAAATGTGCACATACTTTTAGTTACATTAATATAAAGAATTTATACAATAACTAATATCATATTGAACAGGTTTTTATTGATTATTTTCTTTGTACATTGCCGTTTACTTTTAATTTCATCTGTTAATATTGGCATGTACTACCTATTTAATTTCCAAGTTTATATTGAATTGGAAAAATATCTTTTTCTCGGTCTTATAAATGTTGTCAATTATAATTTTCAAGGAACTATATTATAAATATTTATTATTTTTTCAAGCAGAATTTGATCTCGTCATAATATAAATTTTGATTTCCACTCAAAATGTCATTGGATCGTAAACGCATGTACTGTATTCTAGATTGATCATATAATAATGATGTATGTAACCTGAGCAAATGACTTATTAAATAATAAAATATTGATATGAAAATGTTCATGTCTAACCATAAAATAATATAAAAATATTGTATTATTGAAAATATCTTCTACTTTTTAAACACTAAAATATCAATGAAATTGGACGATTTAATTAAAAATAAATATGCTATTAGATTTTGAATTAAATGAAAAGTGTATTGGTTTTATAAAGATGTATGTAGTTTTTATTCTTATTTTAATTTATTTTTTATTTTTGTGTCCGTGTACACAATTTTGATCGCAGAAGGATTGTTCCTATATACAAATCCATAACTTTTCTGAAAAAGAATTTCGTCTAGTTGGTATTGTGATGTGATCATTATTAGAATTTCTCAATAGTTTTTCAAAAAATAGAGAAAAACTGTGTACAAAATTACAAAAAGTTTTTACCCGGATATGGGATTTGAACCCGGTATTTGTGGTCAGAGAATCGTGAAATTTTTTATCGGCTACTTAATGTAGAATATATTATTAAATATATTTAAATATTTTATTATATTTTCTATAAATATAAACCGATCTTAATCTGTTTCCAAATAGTTGGGAAAAAGACGAATGTGAAGAAGAAAAAGATAAACTGATTCCAATCTCTTTCACTCAGAATCGTATTTTGGACAGCAATGGTACTTTGGTTTCAAAATCAAAAGACCAATAAATAAATATCACCTATCCCTGTAATACAGTTGACCCGGTTTTTTTTTGGGGGGGGGAGTCTTATCCGTCCTAGGTTTCCCGCCTTTTTTTACATTAAACTTACAATTTGTACACTTAATTTTTTTGTCTTTTTATTGTGCATATATAGTTTATAATCCTTTTTTCGTAATCTTACTTCAGTTTCTCTGTGTATACGCATATAAAGATATGCAAAAGATGTCAATTTTTCTCAGTCTATTCTATCGGAGCGTCGTTGGATGCTATTGGACCTATTATAACCTTAGACCTATTAGACATAAATCCCATATCAGTGAGACTATCCTAATAGTTTTCATTTAATGTATTTCGCATTAGAAGTGCATTTTTATTTAATTTCCTTAATTCATATTCTATTATATATAGCGAGGATCTTTAATTCACTTTGGTTTTTAAAAAATGTTCGTCGTTGTTGCTGCAGCACACTAGCAGGTATGATGTCAGCCAACTTTCACATTATCACCAGACACGGGATGACGTCATCGAATGTATGTAATATGAACGTACTATGAGCTGCGTGATATGGTATTATTACTTCATAAAAAGCAATAAAAAAATGCAACTTTTGTACAATTTACAATCTTAACATTTTTAACATAATACAATTTACACATAGCTATATTGTGTGTTTCAAACTAGTGAGGTGTTGTTCGAGTGTAGAATAATATTAGGAAAGTAAAATATTACATTTCCCATTTTATATTCTATATAATACGTCTAGTATTATTTTTATTTTTATGAATATTTATAGTAACAAAAATTTAAAATTTCGCGGAGTATTTGGCTATATGTTGGATATGCTAATTACCTCATATTGTTTTAATCGTGTTTTGTTAAATATTTAGATACAAATCCAAAAAAAAATTCATAATTTGATGCTTACTTTCAGCTCAAATGTTTAAGTGTCAATTTTAAGTATTTATGTTTTTTACATATTTGTTTTCAATACCGTGAAATATGTTTAGTTTAAAATTGGAATTTTGGAATATAACATAAACTAGTTGTACTACTGTTTGAATCTTAACTGTTTACTTCTATTTGGTCATATATATTTTTGCTTTAAATTTGTTTTACTTTATTGAATGTCTCTAATATAGTTTTAAAAAAAAAAGAAACATTGAAACAATTAAATTGACAACCTTGAAATGTTTAAATCACCTTTCTAATTGTTTTGTACAATTTTTATGATGACGTATAAAAACTAGGTATTATTTGCATATTGAAGGTCGTTTTGATGGTGCACCGATTGCATTGCACGGTATTCAAATATTGTTTAAATACATCATTCGTTTGTAAATTCAATTTTCAGCACATAATCAAAATAGTATCTAATTTGCATAAATCAATAATTGAATTATGTTTTCCGAGTACGTATTACCTATATTATTATGACACAATTATTGAAATTGGTCGACATGTATTATATTATGTGCTATAATAAGTATACCTAACGTTATATATGAGACGAACAAATAACTAGAATCATAAACTATATATACAGCTTTTTCTAGTCTAATATGTTATTTTTCTCTTTTTAATTAAAATTCCCTTTATAAAAGTTGATTACCTTTGTTTTTGTTTTTTTGTTTTGTAATTATTGCTATTTATATTGTATTTTATTATGATAATTATTATGTTTCTTAGCAAAAGTTTTTACTATTAAATTTGTAGAAAAAATATTTACCTATATGGCTATATGTCGTATAAAGTTATAGGTATCAGTCTATGTTACCACCAATTTTTTATTTAATAATCCATCTATTTAAAAAGGGTTCAGTAAATAAATAAATAACATATTTAAATAGTTGCAGTTTACTTCAATAGTTATATCAAATCAGTTACATATATATTGTATATTATATATTGTATATATTTCAAATTAAAGTTATTAACATTTGTATCCAAAAACCCAATCGTCTGCTGGTCCGATATCTCGGTACTGTGTGTACACGTATCACTGCTTCCTTTTGCTGTTTTTTCGCTCGTTTATTCGTTTTCAACAAAGGAACCCGCTGTAGCAAACAAAACATCACACTAAACGGTTGTATGGTAAAAAATAATACGTTTCTCCCTCAGCAAAAAGTATAGGCATTCTCGTGATTCGATGAACACCCTGTGTTTAGAGAGACAAAGGATTCGTACGTGTGTATGTATATTACATTCGTGTGCATATTTGTGCCTGTGTGTGTGTGCATGTGTTTGTGTTTGCTACCCCTCATCGTAGTACAGCACTCGCCCTGCTACCGTTGTTGTTGCCACCGCTGCCGTCTGTCACAAAGGCCCATTCCCTGATCGCATGCCTGTTGTATGTGCGCGTGCGCTAAAATGTATGTATATTGTTTGTGCGTGTGCGTGCGTGTGCATGTGTGTGTGTGTGTGTGTGTGTCTGCGCGTGTATATTCGCAAATTATGACGACATTTACGGCCCTCCGACCAATCCGGGAGCGTCCCACGTGTACGTTTAACTCATTGTTCCGCAGATGTGTGCAATACACAAATGCCTTTTGGTGCAGCAACGGTTGACTTGGGTGCTCAAATCGACTTACAACGAGTCCACGTACAATTTTCATAAATTAAAAATTTCATTGTAAAAAGAAAAGAAGAATTTACTAGTAATTTTGTAAAAAAAAAAAAAAAATTAAAAAATAGCTTAGAAATGTTGTTAAATTTCGTCCTTATCAACGGCTTGAACATTATAATAATATATTAACCCTAAATCATTTTTTACAGTGCTAAACTTAAATTCATCAGAGTTAATTTTACTTGTTACCTAACATTTTTAAATTTCAAGCATACAATTTATTATTTTTACGGATATTGACGATACATTTTTATGCTAAATATATTATTTAGGTGTTACGTGGTTTACATAAATCTTAGCCCAATATTGTGTAGCGAATAATATGTATAGTTATTTTTCAGTATATATGCGAATATTGGCGACCAATACCAAAACACTTGTACCCCCAAAAATCAATAACTTACCGCTTTTTATTATTAATTTTTGATGTGTCGGAAGTAATGGATTTTTTCATAAATATTATATATTATTTTAAATTTGAGTTTATTTGTAGTATAGATGTAAAAAAATCGACTGCAGTCTGTATAACGCTTTTTAAAAATACAAAAACAAGTTCTTCCCATTTCTTTCTAGGAAAAACCGTAAAAGAAAAATACATACATTTATAAAAAGGAACAATAGAAACTTACAACGAGTCTCTTTCATCTCAGTTGAGTTTATAGCAGCGTGGTTGTGCGAGGAAGTAGTGAAATTTGCCCTCGTTATTGAGAGACTTGTGACTGAAAGACTGTGAGCTGCGAGGATGGCGAGGAAATGGTTCCAAATCAGACTTGTATTGTTGTGCAAACTGCAATTAATGCATTGACCCAGCCTTCAATCGTAATTTAATGCAGAGGCTTTTAAACTTTTTACCATGTATTAAATATGTAGGGATCTGCGATATACGTGACTGCGTGTAAAATATATATTATATATTTTTACATGGTATATACATATATATAATATAATGCACACAAGAGTTTTGATGATTTTCCAATATTATGTAATCGTAAAAAAGACTATATATAGCGTTAGCAATTCGCATTTATTGTTTAATTTTCTCCGAAATATTTACACAAGAAACACGAATTGCTGATGTTGTGAATAATGCTTTTCAATATTGAAATATTATGTACGTGTTATGATAATCACTCTCTGCAATTGTCGTGCACTTTTATATAATAATAATTATTTGACTTTTTGAGAGTACTCGCAAGTGTGTATAAATCAATTTAAATGAATAAAATTGGAGCTGAGAAAACTAGGTGTGCAATGACTGCAATGGTTCACCTTCGCTTGGTGTGTAATTATTATTATTGCATGCTCGTTATTTTAATTTCTACACGTTGCGCCATCTGGTCATAATGATAAATCGACTGGCCAAAACGATGAATATCGTAGGTAGATATGCACAGATAAGATAAGCAACTTTTTTTTAATTTGAAAATTAGATTTTGATGATTTTTGAATGACAAAAAAAACTACTTGTGTGGAATCTTCTATTAAATTTTCAAGTATTTTGTTGTAGTCAATTTTTTTTTTATCACCGATTATAAAAAAAAATATAAAAAATTAGAATATTTTAAATGCCTATAAGTGGCTTAAAATTCAATATTATATTTTGAAAAAAATATGACATAGAGGAAATGCCTATCTTAATAACTGGAAAAAATTTCAAGTTTCTGCGACTTATAGTTTTTGAATTATAACAAATAATTAAAATCATTTGATGATAACTCGCTATTTTATGCAATTTCATAAAAATTAAAATTTCAAACGGTCATAAAACTTTTTCCTTTTGGTCCGGTAGAAATTTTTTATATATTTTTGAAGATTAGCTTATGGACAAACTAGTGTTAAAATTTTGAACCTCAAGTATAAACAGAAAAAATTTTATGAATTTTTATCTACAAAATAACTTGCAAGTTATCGTGATTTTGACACATTTTATACACATTTGAGCTTTTTGAGCTTTATGGGCTTATAAAAAAAATTTGAGTGAATCGATCTCCGATATTTTTTAATGACGATAAGTTAAGCTTATTATAAACCTTGTATTAAATTTTCGAGAGTTTTCGGCCAGCTAATTAAATTTTATAGATGTTTAAAAAAAAATTTTACAAAATTCGAAAATTTAAATTGTCTATAAATAAGTCAAAATATGTCAAAATACTTTGTAAACCTAACCGTGTTTAGAAAACACCAATATAAAAATTTGGTGGAAATTTCAAGTTTTTGAGTTAGAGCATTTTAAAAAAAAAGTTTTTTTTGTAAAAACGTGAATTTGCATAAAATTTCCCAGTTTTTCGTAATTTTTCTATTGTTTTTTTCGATTTTTTCAAAAAGTATTAAAAAAGTTGGATTTTTGACTTGCCCAAGTATCATCTAAATTCACTTTCCTTTCAGAAAAGTTGCTGTTTAAGAAATTCAAAGTATTTTTACTACCCCAAAACGTGATGACAGACACTAAAAAAAAAAAAAAAGAAAACACATATCATTGTAAAATCAATAGATTCCATCACTCCGTTCAGAATCTAAAAAAAACACACATCATTGTAAAACCAATAGATTCCATCACTCCGTTCAGAATCTAAAATTATTTTTTTTTTAAACATTAATATGACATATATGTAATATTATATATGTATAAGTTTATAGGCGTAAAATAATGATGTTTATCTTGAAATATATTTTCGTTGTATTTATTTTATCTTTTCTCTACATTTTTTTTTTTTAAAAAATATTGGTCAAAAGAAGTACAACAAACAAGCAATATGTTTCGTCTTAGGCTATTATTTTTTCCTTGTACTGATCTTGATGTCGAAAACCCGCTGTGAGGGTCGGAAATGAAACGGATTGACAGATAATGTGTCAGGGGAGTTCGATGAATGTGATAAGGTTTGCTCCTCGGGTTATTTTTTTTTTTCCAAATTGTTACCAGGCGCCGATCACAAGTTTATGTCTGCGTTGGAAAATGGCGTCGGAATCGGAAGTTCAAGACCGAAAGAGAGAAGGGAAACTACAGAGAAAGAAATATATAATAAATATAAGTTAAGCAACGGAGACGTAGAATTGAACCTGTTATCACTAGTTATGATTTGTTTTAACACACCTATAGGTATCATATTATTAGTGGTATATTTGAAATATGTGTTAAAATTGTATACAACGTATTTAATTGAAAAAATATATCTGACATTTTTGTTAGTGCATTTTGAATTTCTCAGACCAGATAACAAATAGAAATACATTTGTAAGAAATAAAATAAATATTTTATTTATTTTTAGTTGCCATACTCAACTTTTATTCTACTATTTGTTTTTATGTTATAATAATTATAATATACTGTCGGTCAATGATGATTTAACTCACGAGTAATTGTTTTTTGTTAAGGGAGGCGGTATTTACTATTTTGAATTTAGTGAAAACCGTTTAAGTGAGAACAACAAAATTAAAAAACTAATAACGCTTATACTGAAGTGTTGTGGAGCTTTTTCTTTATTTATGTGTGTTGTGGATATATATGTTCATTTTAATGAGATACTAATTATTTCCAACGGTTGTCTTCGCTTGAAAGAATTACGTATTTTTTCCTCCCCTCTATTCGTTGTCATTTTGTTTGCGAACCGTAATAAATTTTCGGCCTTATCTGTCGCGCCTGCCTCTCTTTTATTTTGTTTGTGTTTTTAGGTTTTTCAGACCAAGGTTTTTATCTTTATTTACAGTGACACGAGATAGAGAGAAAAAGTAATTAGCCTTTTTTTCTTCCCCTCTCTTTCTCCCTACTACACTCCTACCTGATTTGTATTTTTGCAATATCTTTGTTATTACACTATATATAATACCATATTTACAATATATACAAATATACATATATATATATATATATATACATAGGTATAATGGCGTCATTATTTTAGATATACCTCTTTACGTACCCTCCAAACGAAAGCATGTACTTATATGATATATTATATATATAGGTATTTTATATATTTAGTGGCAGTTTACTCGTGACTGCCAATTTCTAAGATTCTAGGCCAAGCGATTTTTAATAAAACGACAATTACGTACACCTGTCTCCAGTGATTTGGCACTTTTCCGATGTGCTCATTCGTACAAAGTTGATTATTGCAAACTGATTGGAAACGCTGAACTGGTACATTCGAATTGGGTATTTATCTGTTTGCTTGGCTTAAAATACTTGCAAAATACTTGTACCTATGTATACATGTATATTTAGATATGCTGCATATTTCTGTATTTATATAAATATAGAGAACCTGGTCAGATGTAAAAATGTATATTAACAACAATTAACAATTAAATTATGAAATATACTTTTAACGGTATTAACTTTTGTATCGCAGTAATATGGTTTGGGATCAGAAAACAAGGCCTACATTTATAAATGTATTCAAGTATTTGTAGAAATAAGAACCTGAGTAATTTTATTAAAAAAAAAATCAAGCTGAATTATGGTCCATATTTCTATTAATACCTTTTTTCTTTGTTTTAATAAAATTTTATATTAATTAAAAAAATTTTTTTAGTATTTACATACATTTTTACATTTGTTTCATCTGATGTATAATATGAACTATTATGTTAATTATAAATGATACATGATATATGGATTTTTAGGTGGTTTTTATTTTAGTTGTACTTGTTTAAAAAATATTACTACTTTAAATAATATTATTAATATTTTTGTTATTTTTAAGAAATTGTTAAATTTTCATGTACCTATTAGTTTTTATTTTACTTTTATTTTAAATATCTAGTAATTTTTTTCTTTTAGTTTAAATACAATTATTTTCAATGAACATTTAAACTTTAAGTAATTAGCATACAGTTTTAGTTCTTAAAGGTATTCAAGTAGTTTACCAAAATTGTTTTTATGTGTTTCCGCATAAATATACATAGTCAAAAGTTCACATATAAAACTAAAAATAAAGTTTTCAAAGTGCGGGTGAAACAAAAATAAGTCTATCTAACTAAAATAATCAACATATATTATTTGTATGCGTCAGTTATTAAATTTAGTTTCTGTTAATGGTAAACAAATTAAAATATAAAAGCTTATGTTAAGAATGTGAATTCTTACTTAATTAATATAGTTAATACCTTAATATCACTCACTGGAAGTAGAAATTCGAAGGTTATTTTTTTTTCCCAGTTTCTCAAAATTATTTTTTTACTTAAAAAAATAATATTTTTGTCTAGTGTTTATTATGTAACACTAGGTATTTAAATTTATTCCAAACTGGGTGAGTTATTTATATATATTTTGAATATAAAATTATATTATTAATCAACAAATTTGAATTAGCTATTTTCTTTAAAAAAGACTGAATAAATGATTGTCATTATATTTGTTATTTAAATTAATATAACATTAATTAATCTGATAACTCGTTATTGTAACTATATAATTGTTGAATATAATGTGTTAAGTTTTTGAATACACAATATTAATATATTTGTTCATATAATATTATAATTATAATATTAAGTTAACATTTAATACTTTGTTCGGTTAATAAATAACTTGGATATAGTTCTATAAGACTTGGTAACTTGCCTAACTGATAATTATAACATGATAATCCTTAAACCATTTTTTGACGTGTTGCCAACATAATTTTGCGTACTGGTGGCTTTATCGCGTATTGAAAAATCGTATTTTATATAATATATATTCGTTGTCCTGATATCACTGATTATATTATTTTTACACGCTATTTATGTTAGCGGAAATTATATGAAACATTCAAACCCAATTCAAATACTATGCTATATATAGTAGTAATAATTACGTTTTATAATTATATTATTTATTCTTTCTGTACCTCACGCTGCGTGTGTATATTATTATAGCTGTATTATGTATACACCTTTCCGTTTGATTGCCGCATATCATTTGAATTTTAAGTGACAACTAACTGTGTGTAACCAGTGGTTTTGTTTTTTGTTTTCGTCCGGAAACATTGAAAAGGTGGATCTCTCGCGGCGTGTTATTGTCGGTACGCCGAACTCGCATAGGTACCTCCGACAAAAATCCAACGAAACAATTCACTGTGCATCCAGGAAACTGTGAGTGTATACACCGTACCTGTGATTATGTCCAAAATCCGCCCACTGCATTTTTTGTTGCCCCTATTCCACTGTGCGTATTCTATATAATATGGAGTTCGTGTAGGCAAAAAGGAAACGATACGGGCCACAGAAGCTCTGAAATGTTAGAAGTGCGGTAAAAGTACATAATATGTATAGTACAACTGTATTATGTATATATAAATATAAAATGTTAGTGTGTTTAGGTGTATAGGTGCGTGTGTGTGTGCGTGCGCGTGTACAAGACGTTGGTGGGGCGTGGGTGATTTATTCGGCGTGAAGAGTTTTCACTACCAGCCTTCTCCTCGTGTCGATATAAAAAGCGAATAAAAAGGGCGATGGCCGGTGTTTTCGTAGCAAGTTGGAGACATTTTTTACGCGTCATCATCCATGAAATGCATAATGACACTGTCGAAATCTCGAGTATGCGCCTATTATATACATTATTACTAAATACAATTCATGTATATATTTATATATTATTTAATATTAAAATACTCCGGGTAAATATAGTATATAATATACGTCCGATTTAAATGACTAATAGTATTTTTACGTACGTTACCTGCAGTATACCTTTGCGGTTCTGCATAACAGCACATTGCACGCGTATATTATAATATTATAGTACGTACTTACAGTGTTTGTTACTCGCGCTGCAACGTCGTCGTCGCCGATCGTATATAAGTATAATATACACATGATATTATTATCATGGTCGTCGCGTGCTTTCTGTATATTTTCAAACGCCGGTGCTGCGTATTGTGGGAAATAAATCGTTAAATTATTACTACTACTGTTCTCGTGTGGACAGTAATAAAAAACGTTAATAATAAAAAAAAAATAAATATTTACGCGGTGATGCAATCGATCGCAAACAATCGCGAGGAATTAACATAATGTTTATCGTAATGAAATTATGTACAGTTGTAGAAAAAGCCTTTGTCAAAGTTGAAATACTTGGACGTCGTTGTTTTTCGTATAAACCGCTGGATGGGTGTCGGGTTCAGGTGTGCGCACTGTGTATGCGATATGAATATGTAATGATTATTATTAGCTGTCGTTAAAACAAAGAGCCTTTTAAATTTCCCTGTTTCTTGCGAGTCTTTTTTGCAGCTATTGCTAATGAACGTATATGCACCACACGTGTATACTGTTCGTATACTCGGTGCACGAAAAAATAAGAAGGGTTGGTGAAATAAAAAGCTCATCTCGCTAATGATGGCCGTTGTCCTATTCTACCACTGTCGTTTAACCATTACACACACACACACACACACACACACACACATGCGCGCATGCACGCACTATATATTTTATAACACATTTTTGATGAACATTAAATTATAAATGTGTTTTAATCGATAAGTAATTGGTATTTTGATTGTGTAAAATCAAAAAAATATATATATCATAATAGTATCTGTAGTGAGATAATGCTTGTAACGTTAAGTTATTATAGGTACATTTATTTCATTTTTATGTATTGTTTTGGATGGTCAACTATTAATTTAAAATAGTTGATTTTGAATATACTTTAACTAAATAAGTAAAAACACATTCTTCGGATTTCAACTTAAAATATAAACGTGTTACTTGAGAAATTTTTGCTTCGCCAATGTTTTTAATTACCTATAATAATCATCTCTATTCATTACAATATCATACAAGTGTTTATTGCATTATTTATATTTAGTTAGGGGTTTAGTTGTACCTATGTAAAGTACATATATATTGCAAGACGTGTTTTGATTTGTTTGATTATTTAAAAATAACAAGTTCGGATGAAATAATGAGCTCGGAATTAATTGTGCTCAGTTGGTGTATATTTTATTCATTTGATTATAAATTCTAAGGTTAAATTAAGTCAAACCAAAAAAAAAAAAAAGAAGTGTATTTGATAAGAACGAATAATCATGTATCGGAATGTAGAAAAAAGTGTACAGCAGTATATATTTACGTTGGTTTTAATATTAGTTAATTGTATGTATATCAGTATAATTATTATAGTTTATTTATTTTTTTAATTTTATCTTTAAGAATCTTATCAATTTAAACATCTTACTCGTATCTATGTATCTTATGTATCTTTAATAAAATCTGGGTTGCAAAATCAGTTTTAAGAAATGCAAAAACGTCTAATTTAAACAAAATTTAAAGTTTCCATGACATATTATCATGTCGTAAATTATTAAATATTCCTCTCTCCGTCTCTCAGTCTCTGACCATACTATATACCATTCAGATATCAAAATTCCATTAGTGTACGAAGAAGTTAAATTGTATTATAAACGTTTCCATTCTCGAATATTATGTCATCATAATCCACTTGTTAAAATTTTGCTACTCCCACAATTTTTGGGAACCTTCGCAAGACGATTAAAATGAAAATAATGTCATGACCTGCTAAATAAAGTTAGAAAAATTAAATTGTTTCTATTAGGTGTATGCTTTTCTCATACTTTTCATGTATTGTGTATAAATTGTATTAACAGTTTTATAATGTATTTTTAATACGTTGTATATAATTTTAGTTGTATCATATTTACTTATCGTGCCCCATAGAGTACCCAGAGGTAAAGATATACATTTCTTTTAAAAACAAAAGAATAAATCTTTATTTGTGATGAAATTTAATTATATTATATTAAGCTTCTTTTTATCTAACTTTGGTATTTTCGCAAATGAGTTATTAAGTTTATACCGATAAATTATTATTAAATTTGATTAAGTATAGGTATACGTATTTTTTAGAGCGTTTTTAGTATTCTAAATACTTATGACTTAAATACTCTATTTACGACTATGTTTCAGTTGTTATCGTTATTTAATATGGTTTACGAATGTGTATTATTTCTGATGCAATAATGTAACTTCTAGGCAAATTTTCACCGAACCTCGATTTACTCTGGAATTTGTATTGTTTTCCCCTAAAACGTAAAACTTTTCCAACGGTGTTGCCAACCCGAACCCTAGGGACATTACTATTATACCTATGTAAGTACATGTATTGTATAATATGTACCTATTTATTATATAAATCTACACGTTTATAACGACACACGTGCGCACACGTGTTACTTCACCCGAGCTGTTGGTATTATCCTCTAAACAATGAGGCCTAAGTTCAATCGTGCGCAGATTCAGTAACCGCAAAATGGAGATGAATAGATATAGAGATAACTGCTGCGTATAGTGTGTGTGTTCCTTTCCGAAACATTATTCGAGTTGTTGTTGTAGTTGTTTTTCTCAGCCGTTATTTCTTCACATTACACACACACACACACACACACACACACACACACACACACACACACACACACACACACACACACACACACACACACACACACACACACACACACACACACACACACACACACACACACACACACACAATATACACAACCGATTCGTATACGTCTGGGACATGGCGGTCGTCACGACTGCTGTGAATGACCAGTTACGGATTTTTCAGTCTCCTTTACAAGCAACAATACACTATTTTTTTATTTTTCCATAGATAATAAATTACAGTTAAATGTGAAAACACGGGTTTAATTGGTCGATAATAACTGCAATTTATATATTGTAATTTAATTACAATTGTCTTTTTGCAGGTATAATTACTCATTTAAAATAATTTAACCTATTTAGTATTTACAGTATTCCATCTTTAAACATGCCTATAATAAATAAATATAATATGGAATAGTATTGTACTATTGTGATGGAATTGTAATAGGTATTGGACAGTGACATCATTAGGGTTGGATTGTAAAATTTATAACAAAGTATGATTTTTGAATATCAAAAATATTTAAATACTTGTGTATTGTGTTATTTTAAAAGTTCATTTCTTCTAAATTGCATTTTTCAACAATAATTAAGGTATACATAGGTATATTGTATAGGTCCATATGCACAAATTCTTGATTCATAATGTTCATATCCATAATACAATTATTAAAATATATTTTCATTAATGCATGATACAGGTATATGAGTATAATCTTGATAATTTACTATACATGGTACATGTACAAAACACGTCTCGTAAGAATATTGATGGCTTGATGGAGGAAACAAGAAACAAAACCTTTTAGACCAGGTTTTATTTGTTCCAATCTACCATGATGATTAATACATTTTTATTCTTATAGTATTATTATTTATACACTACCTACAGTAGAGTAGATGCTAGTAGGTATTCCATGCGACTACATTATTCGATATCAAAAATACGAACTATACTCATATGCCACTGCAGGCATTATTATATTGTATAGTTATTTATTCTGTGATTGTATTATGTTGATTGAAACATATTTCTATCATATTTGGTGTCGATAGTTTTAATATTTTTTCATAGGTTGTTTAATTTTAAGGAACCATAAACTTTTTATCTTTTATTTATACATTTTGCATACGAAATGCCTCGTTGGACTATCAGAGTTTCTGTCGAAACATTACCCGGGTCAATTTTTACGCACGAAATCAAGCAGTTGTGGTTGCGTACTCGTCTCTCTTTCTCTTTCTAGTTTTATCGTTTCACTACATTGAAGTATCGATTAGTATCCAATTTTGACAGGCGTAATAACGGTGAGCGCCCGTACATATCTCAAATGTATTGCTAGATTAGATTTACCTGCTGAACTGGGTATTGTATGTGGTATAAATAATAAAGACGCATATTAAAATTAAATTATATTCGCATATTGTCTTTACACAACGACAATGTGTGCCACCGTTTTATTTATTAGGCATTTTTCTAATGTATTTTTGTTTGCTTTGTTTGTTTCAGGTTGGTACATTCAAATTTGAGTTAATAAATACTGCTTGTATGTAAGTTACCCCAATAAATTAATTTCATGTTATCTATATGACTGTTATCTAATGGTTTTATTTAAGTTTTTTATTTTTTACATCTATAATAATTTAGATGATATTTCGTATGAAATTTATTATTCAGCAGGCAGTTTTAATAAATTGCTGATAACCGTTCATCTGTACGTACACGTGTGTGTGTGTGTGTGTGTGTGTGTGTGTGTGTGTGTGTGTGTGTGTGTGTGTGTGTGTGTGTGTGTGTGTGTGTGTGTGTGTGTGTGTGTGTGAGTATGTGTGTGCGCGCAAATATGTGAAGGGAAGGGGGTATGGACAACAAGAATATAAAATCTGAGGCTACTATAATATTTGCTTGACACATCAGTTATTTGATTTGTTGGTAGTATACACCTTGCAATATAACGTTTTTTAGATTCTGAACGGAGTGATGGAATCTATTGGTTTTACAATGATGTGTGTGTTTTTTTTTTTGTGTCTGTCATCACGTTTTGGGGCAATAAAAATGCTTCGATTTTCTTATATAGCAACTTTTATGAAAGGAAAGTGAATATAGATGGTACTTGGGCGAGTCAAAAATGCAACTTTTTCAATACTATTTAAAAGCGTCGAAAAAAAAAACCATAAACTAATTACGAAAAAATAAGAAATTTTAAGCAAATTCACGTTTTGACAAAATACATTTTTTTAAAATGCTCTTACTTAAAAACCAAATTAGGCAAACACTTGAAATTTTCGTCCAATCTTTATATTTGCTTTTTCTATACATGGTTAAGTTTTCAAAGTATTTTGACTTATTTTGACTTATTTATAAACAATTTAAATTTTCGATTTTTGTAAGTTTTTTTTTTGAAATATCTATAAAATTTATTTGGCTGTCCGAAAACTCTTGAAAATTTAGTACAATATTTATTATAAGTTATGCTTATTGTAACTAAAAAAAATATCGAAAATAGTTTTACTCAAATTTTTTTTATAAGCCCATAAAGTTCAAATTTGTATAAAATCTGTCAAAATCGCGATGATTTACAAGTTATTTTGTAGTTGAAAATTCTTAAAAAAATTTTTCAGTTTATACTTAAGGATTTAAATTTTAACACTGGGTTACCCATAAGTTATTCTTCAAAAATCGATAAAACAATTTATATTGGACTTAGAATTAAGAAAAACTAAGACAAACTAAGAAAAAAATTTTATCACCGTTTGAAATTTAAATTTTTACGAAATTGCATACTATTGCATTATATTTCAATTTAAATATAAAATACTATATTATTATATACCCATTTTAGACCAACCTATCATCTCCGTTCAGAATCGTTATTCGTATACAATGATACTTATCATTGCATTCAAATTTAACAAATCTATTGTATTGACCTACCCTATGAACAAGGTGCACTTCACCTCCAACTGTACAGCAGAGCGAGGCCCATCCGGTTCTTTTTTTTTGTTTAACTATCAATGTATTGAATATAAAAATTAGAAACTTTTGATTATGATACATGAATACATTGGTAATTAGCTTTTACTAATCCTGGAAAAAAGGGAGGAAGTGGAGAGTTATGATTTGAATTCAATTATGGAAAAAAAAATTGGACACAACCAGTTTTTATACATTTTATTCATATAGCTTCATAACCAACTTGTATTTGATATCACTGTGGCGTAAAATTGGATAAGATGATTCGTATTCACAAATAGTTTATTTTCGTCTATAATGTTTAATACAGTAAGCACTTTTTATCTTTTGAATCTACTTGTATTAGCTATAGCCTTTCGATACTGAATTTTAAACGGGTATCTTATATTTTTATAAGATTTTCGAGTTTATGATTATTGTATTTTAACTGTTAACTAATAATTTAATTGAAATTGCTTAATAATGAGGTTAGATGTGAATAGATTTGAAAAAATTGCTACGAACTATTGATTTAAACTATCCTATTGTTTATTGTTTAGCGAATTATTATGGTAAATTTCTATCATTTTCACGTTTTATTTATTTGAAAGTTAAGAGTATTTAATTTGACATGTTAGTCAAAACATTAATGGTGGTGAA
Organism: Chaitophorus viminalis; assembly: GCA_025469195.1. Taxonomy (NCBI): domain Eukaryota; kingdom Metazoa; phylum Arthropoda; class Insecta; order Hemiptera; family Aphididae; genus Chaitophorus; species Chaitophorus viminalis. The sequence goes on from JAIPRK010000209.1 coordinate 150,625, forward strand.
TAAAATACTCGCAATCAAGTGCTGTTATATATAGTTATTTGAATTATATTTGTATGAAGTAAATACCATTGACTATGTGGATGAATTTATGTATAAACTTAAAGTTTTACTCGGTAACTATGTGTTCCAAATACATAGTCTATTATATATTAGAACCTACGTATAAATGCGCGTGACTCGATCAGTTGTATTTGCCTCTTATTAAATGTTTTCATTATGGTTATAAAATAATTGTGTCAAGAAGTTGAGTTATAAATGAATATTTATTTTATTCCTAATGATAAATAAATAGTAACTCCAGATCCAATATAATCAAATATAAATTTAGATGTTTATCGATGTATATTTAATTAGGTCAGAATTAAGACATTAAGATGACGAGATACGGATCATGACCTACTGCACACTGATTTTTAAATAAAAATGTATTTCACAAAAATGATCTATTTTAATTTTAATGTCGTGATAAATATATACGTCATGTACCGAGGATCTATGAGTGTTTACTTAAACATGGAATAGTCAATAACAACAACAATAACAATAACTATAACAACAAGGAATAGCCTATATTAAAATACAGTGTAGCTATGAAATATTATGTAAAAACAATCAAATGCTGTATTATTTTCTACAATTACATTTTTAATTTTTGTTTTTAATTCCGTTATTTTATGCTGACTAGTTTTATAATGTCACCGTAAAACTTATTTCTAAATATATATACATTATATATAGGATTGACGTACAGTTTCCAAAAACTGAATTGCATATAATATAATGAAGGGAAAACAGTTTTGTGCTGTTATTTTATTTTGCATTTTATAATACTACAATTAAAATGTTTACGACAATTTATTTTACCGACTCATGCGCTTTTATTATGTACAATTTTATACTCGCCCTACTGATATTTTTTTCCTCTACAAAAGTGTTTCGATGTATCGGTTCACGAAACCTGAACATGGTGCGAATATCTTATGTTGGAGTTCAATGTTTGACGTCTATACGTTTCGTGAGTGATCACCTGTGTGTGTGTTTGTTCATTATTGTGTTTTAAGGCGACCGAATCGGTCGTGCAAAGCGTATGTCCACTTAATATAGTCCATGGTGATATTTAGTAAATATAATGTTTATAAACGCGCACTACGATTGTAGCTGAAAACGAAATCGTATCGAATCGTTGACTTAGTTGACTTAAGATAATATTATAATTCTGCTGCCCGCTGGATCGATGTGATATCGTTTACAATAGCTCTAGTCGTACAGTGAGAATCCACCATACAAGGAAATAAATATAATTATTATTTAACACATGTTCGGAAAAATGTTAAATTTTCATATTTTTATAAATGTATAAAATATTATATGATAACTATATTCTAATTTTATAAATTTGCTATTTAAATTATGATGCATAAAACATTATTGTTCATTTTTTTTTTTTTTTTTTGATCGAGATTTAAGTTTTAAGTTTATGTTTTGCATAAATGTCATCAAATATAGTCTCTATAGATTTTTTATTACTATTCTGAACAAAGTCAATAAGAGTACCTAATAATAATAACATATACACCGCTGTCCGCTAGGTTGTTTCAACATTTCATGGCTCATGAATCTAAAAGATAAATATACTGCACTGTAACTGTTCGTCAAACAGTAAGTGTGTGTTCGCATCATTTCTTCACGACCACGACCCAAAGAAATTTACATCATATACCGTAGACCATCTTTCATGCGCTCGAGAGTTTTTATTCCGTTAACGATCTCAAACAGGTTTTTAAAACTAACAACACTGGTTTAACCGTGTTGCATTATAGTTTTTACTTTCAATTTTATGACATAGATTGCTTCTATATATGACAAAACGCCAACATAACATTTTGGTGCATGTGTAAATGCATTTTAAGTTCATCAGGTTTAAATTGAAATGGTATTTTCAATAATGAAATGGATTAAGTCGAATTATAGTTTAAAATTTATATTATTTATAGGTTATAAATATAATATATAAATAATCGTACTTTTGTAACAGTTACGTTCATGCATGTATTTGCCATGAATGTTTTAAATAATAGAAACCAGGATAAAGAAACTACAGTATTGCTATAGCCAATTATAAGCTTTCATCCCGGATTAAAAAACAATCTATACTTAAACCTTTTAAAAAATATTTTTGTGTTTCTCGTGTATGAGCACGAATTCCACCGCTTTTATCGCTCTTACGGTCTACACTGTCCACGGAAAATAAATTATTATTTACGATGTGTTTTTGATTTTTTGACGTTGAAATACTCGTGTTGGCCATTGTAAGTTATTATACTAAGAAGGAACCGGGTGAAGTAAGACATACATACACTAAACTTGGCTAATTATTAATATGACTGATTTCGGTATAATCCAAGTGTATAAAAACATCGCCGCCTTCCTGTCGTCCTGTAATACTCCATTAGGAGCCGCCCGCCTCACGTTTATGGTTTAAAGTCGTCTTTTTCTCTTTCCCTTCTTTCCCCTCTCTCTCTCTCTCTCTCTCTCTCTCTTTCTCTCTTTCTTTCTCTCTCCCACACACACACACACACACACACACTTCCTTTTTTTCTTTCTCATTCTCTGAGCCACGCTTCGGTAATTTATTGGAGCTTTTAAAACACAAAAGAACGACGATGTATAAATAATACTTAAAATAATTTACGAGTTTTTGAGGTGTACAGTTTTAGAAAAATAGGTGAAGTTTAACGTGGAACCGAGGCTAAAACTTATTGAAAGCATCTATATAGTGTTTTTAACACGCCCGCAAGCTTTATATGTACATGTATATATTTTTGACAATAGTGAAATTTCTACTTCCATAATGTTACGGACGAGATAATTTTGATTCGCACATCCTTTTCAAAACCGGGGTGAGGGCTCATTCATCAAGTTATCGTTGACAAGGCAAATCGGATAAACGCACTGAGAGCTTGCTGTCGTCCGGCTTCGAGGATAGGAAAATAGATGTAATGAACACATGCACTGAATTGTTTCAATTTTGTTTTTAAAAAGATTAGAAAGTATTTTACCCATTGATACGTTGAAAAAATTACTAATTTCTATATTTCATAATATATCCCTCAAACCATAATGATTTCGTATAATTTATTGTATATACATATATATATATATAGTTATAATGATTAAGAATTATTATATTATACATCTCTCTCGTAAAACTTTTTACGATTTAGACATAAAGTATTGTGTTCATTGTATTTAATGTATTTTAGATATATTTTTGTTGACAAAATTATGATTTTTATCGAATAATGGTCGTTTATGGACGCAAAGTGAAAATGTTTTCAATCGTCATATGCAATTGTTTATTATTTTGTAATACTACAGAATGTCTATCAAATACACTTAATTTAGTTCAATATAAGGTTTCAAAGAAATAACTTTAAACACAAGTTATTAAATGACGCGCGTATTATATATAAGCATAATTTATAATTGCAATGATAAATTATTATTGAATTAACATATTATGGTGCTCGTTTATTATCATATTTTTTCCAAATAGTTTTATGTGCGAATCGCAAACAAAATCATTGAAAATTATATTAAATTGTATTTAATAATTGTCAGTGAATAATAGCATTATGTGATATTGCACGTCACGTATACGTACATGGACTTAATAAAATCTATGTGTTTTTCCGTTTAAATTTTTTAACGACGTATTTTTGAGCACATACATTACCTCTTTTATGTATAAATATCGTCACTTGGGTTTATAATGATGCGTATATAGTTTATAGGTCTTATAAATAATAAGCTGTGCTGTACATTAGTATTGGGCCACTCACGGGGAAGGATATACGTGACTTATCGGGGCTTTATTAGACATAGTCACACATTCACCTGGTTGTAATGACCGTAATAAAAAAAAATTAAAAAAATACTGAACTGAAAGTCGTATCGAGGCTTATTGTTGATAATGCACTCTCCAAGATCTCGGTACCTATATGGGTGGTGTAGTACTCACCAGTGCACTTGTGTATTAGTAAACGGTCTTGTGCTAAAACTATTGCTCTGTGTATTATTTTCAATAATTATCTTGGTAACGTGTCCGTACGATTTATACCAATTTTTTAGTTTTCGATTGTTGATACTCTGACAAATGTTATATTTATAATGATAACACCTAATGATGTTGTTTTAAACATAATAAACAATTGGTTTCCTGAGTTTCCTCTATATTATATGTCAACATGTATTATATGTATTCGTATCTGCCAGAAATCAATAAATTTATATATGCGATGCTCAAATAAAAAAAATATATCAAGTTTCAAAAAAGCGTTTGATTATACTTTTCATACTTTTATTGAAACGTTCATTGAAATGTATTTTTTGTTTATTTATTTTTACTTTTCCGTGCGATGTAAATGTAATGTGAGATGTAATGTAACAGTCAATGACTGAATAATTTGAAGTTACAAAAGTATTATTTATGTTTTAAAATCATTATCACATTATTAAATTATAATATCACATGTATGTTCTCTGGAGTTACAAATGAAATAACTATTATACATGTTTAAAGTTACATCGAAATGTTTACTTGTAAATACGTTGTACGATTATAACTATTATAGTGTTCTAAGTCGCGTGATCTAATTTGAAAACAAGTATTAATTTTTTAATTTTTATTGAGTTGCAAAGAATTAATTTTCAATTTTCAATTTGATATAATTATTTGAAGTTTACACGATCATATGACGTATTGGATAAACATGGTTGAACATTAAGTAATATGGCGGTACATCATGATACATCGGACTCCCACACGGTCTTTGAGCAGATCTCTTGACACTAAGCCGGGATTGTGACCGAATTTACGAGGGTTAAGCGCGTTTTATTGAGCTCCCCTCCTCACTGTTTGCAATAATTCATCCAACATGCTTCCATGTTTAGCAAATACAATATACATTTGCTATTTGCAAGCAAAAAACTTATCAAACTTTGAAGGTTGTACCTGTATAAACTTGTAAAAACATGTAAAAAACAATTATAAAATATCAGTTTATTTTTATTGTGTTAATTTATCGTTTTTTGTCTTCAGATCTTTATGATATATATAAGTAAGATTTCACATCTAGTTATATTATTTCGAAGACAATAATTATAATAATTTCGTAATAACCATAGCATTACTTTTAAGCTATCATATTTTTTAATATCAAATTTATTCTGTAATGTTCATGGAACTTGATTAAATATATATATATATATATATTTTAAAAATAATATATAATATAAGATTAATTTTCTAGACTAATACGTAATGCATTTTACAAGTATAATTAATTTTTAATTATGTTATTTAAGCAAGTATATACCTCTTAAATAAGATATTTTATTTATGATTAAATAAATAATTAAAAATGAATTATACTTGTAGAACTCATTATTAGCTTAGAAAATTAAACTTGATGTATTATTTTTTTAAATGTTTTAACCTTATTAAATTTATAATTGTAAGCAATATATATGCTATGTTGCTATGTATAATATACATTATATATTATATATATTAAAAAATGTTTATATCTTTTGTATTATCATATTATCAATATTATTCATTTCCATCATATTTAATTTTCTAAATAAACCCAGAAAATGTTTTCTTCTTCGTATTTTGGCCTTTAAAACTTCCTAATAGTTTTTGCAGTCAACAACATCATACCAACTGTCTTTGTCGTATAAATTATAAAATAGGCCCGAGCTTCAGTCATGTACTCCGATATGCCTTAGATCCTCTCCAACTTCGTCGATATACGAGGTTATGTCCTCCATATTAGAGGTTTAGTGTAACTGAATATATTATTAAAATAGCATTGTTTAGAATATTTTAATGAAAAAAAAAAAAAATTCGTATAAATTAAAAACATTTGATTGGATAGGTATCATTAAGTTCACAAAATAAGAAAAATAGTAAATAGTTATTGGTATATATTGATAAATACTTTTATACATAGTTATAACTTTGTGAGTAAAAAGCATCGTTAAATATGTGTTAAGTATTTCTTGAGCACCAGTTGCTTCTATCTAGAGTAGTCGACCTTCTTAAAAAGTTTTTTTGTATATATTATAGAGCTTTTTACTGAAGTACATTCATTTTATATTTCTATTACAATATTGCAAAAATGAGTGATGCAAGTAAAATAGTAAAAATATGAAACTGCATGCATACGCGCTGCCGTTGTTTTGGCCTCGTTTCAAACCGGTTCGGCTTACATGAGCCTAAACCTCGTCTAAGGCATGTCATAAATCGCCTTCACAGTTTTTTTTTTTCTTTTTTGAGGAGTATTTTTTTCTTAATAATTATTTGAACATTGTATATATAAATGTTTATAATATTATAGATTTAGTAAATGCATTGCCATAGAAAATGACATTCGCAGGCACGCGCTTGTTACATTATAACAAGAATGAAACCTTAATTGGCAGTTCAAGATCACTACTCGCGCCCCATGTTATATCAATTAATTTAACTTGACAGCCAGCTATACGGCTCCCCTTACATATCAGTTGATAGTATTGTCTATGAATAATTCATATATACACATTCTGAGTAGATATCTTTACCATCTCATCCCTTTGAGTTGTGTACTGTGTTTTTGAATTTTAAAAACTAAATTAAATCAGTATAAAACGGTATTTCAGAATAAAACCATATGTACTGATTTTTTTTTCCGTAACCAACCTGTAATTTATAATAAATTTAATACATTTGTACTACTCGATAATTGAATCTTATACATTTTGGTCATTTTTATAGCAAATATTATTTTATAGGCTTAAAACTATCTATATGATACAATAATAATATGGAATTGATCTATATTAGTATTGATATTCTTAAGTAAATACTATCTATAATTTGATGGAAAAAGCAAAACCATGGATATTTTTCCATCAAATTTGAAAGGTACAATGTGATACTACGAAATGCTGAAATATAAATCCATAGAGGTTATTGTTGATGTATTATTTTAATATTTTACAACTTAAATAAAAATTATTAATACTTATTAGTTTGTAAACACGTTAAAACTAGGTGTATTTTATAAAATGTATGAGTCTTTTATTGCGTCTTAAAGTGATATTTCAGGTGAAAATTAATATAATTTAATTATAAAAAATTTCTTCACTTGAAGGAGAAAAAAGTAAGTTTTACGTTAAACTCAATAAGTCAGGAATAAGTATTGAAAATATAATCTTAATTATTACAATAATGTTTTTACAAAATAATTCTTAAAAGTATTGGATCATCAATAGATTTTTAATATTATAATACTTGAAACAAAATGTACACTATGTAAATGATATATAGACACTACGATATTCCTAATCATTAAGATGAATTTTATTATTATAAAACTGTTGAATGTATTCGACACAAGTTTTTGCTCTCTCTTGGTTTTTTTCTCGAAAAATCTTATGCTAAATATAGGTGCAGTAATTAAATGCTTGTAATTTTAATAAAACTACTTTATAACTTTTAATTAAAGTATGAAAAAATATACAACCAATAATGTATAAATACTGCCTTGTGAACATAATAAAAATAGTTTTTGTATAATGTTCACACTAAATAATTATTGTATACATAAGATATAATATACTTATCAACATTTAAAATCAATGATACTTATATAAGACACCAATTGAAAATCATATTTATGTTCTCGAACACATTTTTTCAATTTGTTTATTATGTATTATCGATTTTTTTCTTCGAAAAATATAAAAATTATAATTTTTTTAGTTTGAAATACTTGTTAAAAATACATTCATGTATATATATATATATATATATATTAAAGTATACCTAGGTATATTATAATATCTGCAATAAAACGTCTAGAATTATTTTTAAATGTATACCAATAAAAAAAAATCTGTGTTATTGCAATATATCTCGATACAATATAATGTGTGTGTTGTGTATGGCGTACGTGAGTGTTACTGCGGTACGAGTGTCTATAGTCACGCGCGAGTGTGTGTATGTGTATCGTGTGTGTGTGTGTGTGTGTGTGTGTGTGTGTGTGTGTGTGTTTTTGTGTGCGCTCCGTGCAACCACATAAATTATTATTATTCCGAACAGGAAATCTCGAAGACTCGGCTACCGTGTTACGCGTTTGTCTTAATGATGACTTTGTAAAGTAGTTTTATTCTTCCACTGTCGTGTGCGTCTTCTTTTTTATTTCGTGTTTAGAATTTAACATTGTTTAATCATTCGCAATATTATTTTATTTGGATTTTTTTTTCTTTTTTTTTTTATAAAATATTATACATTTATGATATTTGTTCCAGAATATCTAATAAAATTAATTTTCTTATCAATCGAAGTTAACATAACTTAATGTTTAAATAATTAATCGACGTAAGACCAAAAAACACTTTTTCCAATACTATTGTAAAATAAATAATGATTTCTGTTTCATTTTATCTTCGATATATGTATTTATCTATCTTGTACGATGACTATGACTATATGGGTTCAGATTAATATTAGTTCATCTCGTCAAATAGTTTCGAATTTGAAAGTACGGTAGCATAGTTTGCAACTTTATATTTGTATGATTTGTGGCGTGGAATGTAAATTATTTTATAAGCCACAACCAACTATTTCATTAGTAGTAATGTTCGTGTACAAATGATGACTCGACTATATAAGTCCATCATGATCTGGTATAATTGGACAATGCAATTTTAAATATTATCCAATCTATAAAGATGACGTTCTTTATCAAGTCCGTGTATAGTTACTTACTTAGTACATAGTATACCTAGTATACCTACTATAAAATTTATATTTCCGATTTTTTTTTTTTTTTTTTATAGAATTTTATGATACGAGATATAAGATCGTATTGTGTTTTGATATTATAATTGAAATTTATAGATGACTATATTTGTAGCATATTTTGGTTTTTAATAAAATACATGGATGGATTTATTGATTTTATTTCAATGGATCTAAGCCAGTTTTTGACAACCAATGAGAGTACTGGGACTTATTCGATTGTTAATGCAGAATAATATGTATAGGTACGAACGTATTTATCAAAAACAATAATTTCAGTTTTCACCGTGGTTAAGTCATGACTGGTTTTCGTCACGATGAAGTATAATCAAACTATTTTTCCTTTATTCATTATTAAACCTTTATCATTATTATATACTTCTCTACTTTTATATTTTTTTCTCTCTGTACGGTATAATGATGTGGCTGATTGGTGCACAGTGCACACATACGTATATAACATCGTTAAAACCCACGCGTGGGACGCGAATCAGTTAGGTAATATTATTATACTTGTACATACTTATGTAGACATGAATAATGACTTGGGCAACACCTGTTTCTCTATTGTTCATCCTTCGCTACACCTCCGTCGCTACTTTTGTCGACAAGAATTACAAGACTTGACTCTGTACAAAAATAAGATCAGATATTTTAACCTTTGATCACCGGTTGAAAAGATTTTCCAATACTATTATTATTTTTATACATCATGCGTAGACATGATCATATTATTATATCCAATGGAATTAATGTTCATTGTATAAATATTATATTATGTCGCTAAGCGGATTCAGAGCCTTATACTCTCCAATATCTCAAAAAGCCTTTATGTGTAAGGATCTCGCCGTATAACTAGATGTGTTCCGTTACACTCTTGCGTATTATAAACAAAGTAATTTATTTTTTAGAATTTGTCATGCGTATTTTTGAATTTTGAACGTGTGTACAGCTTATGAAAACCTTCATTGTTGGGAATCGGACATAATATTCTACTTTTGTAGGCTGTTATTTCGAATATTTTTAGTGATAGCAATGATGCATATTGTAATATGGACTTATTCTGAGGTTATTTCTCCTACCGCTTAGTAATAAAATGCTTAGTTATTATTCCCTACGCTGTAACGTTTATAGAGGTTGGCGTTTGAATGCGTTTCAATTAATCAAATGCACTGAAGCACCTTTATAATATGTGTTTCATAATAATAGATTAGGTCGTTTAAAATGTTCCGTATTCATATTTCGTTGTGTTAAATTCTTTTGTTTACGTTTTAGAAATAGTGAATACGTGTCTAGTTTGTGTCCAACAAGGGATTGTTTATTACTTGGCTAAACTTTGAATCCAATCATTTTATGTTTTTGAGATTTACAGAATATCAACTTATTTTATGTGTTCATATTATTAATGTACAGTAGTTTCAAATAATGTAATGTATAGGTAATACGTATATTTTTGGTATCAACGTTGGTGTTTTAGTGTTAGTCCTATTTAGTTAATTATAATACTTATAATACTGGTATAGTGGTTTCACGAATCAGTGGAAATCTGTTCCGTTTCATTCGTACAATTAATTAGTTTACTGTCTTCTTTTATTGTTGGTATGAGGGTTTCTCATAAAATTATCATAGTTGTGTAAAGGAGTTATATCTTGGTTCAATATATATTGTCATATTGCATTTATGAGTATGTATGAGTGTTCCACAAGCTGAATATGAAGAAGGGTTTTTCTTGACCGTTATGTGTTAGCGTATGATACGAGTGTGACATTATGTAATTATAAACTTTTATTATCTGGATATTTTACCAGTTTTAGGTTATTGCAGGAATGGCTGCTTAGTTAATTGTAATTCTATAGTAATTTTCATAATAGAGTTATTTTATTGTATAATTTATGCCAAAATATGTAATAGCCAGCACAATTTGATCATAAAAAAATATTGGTGTGTTTACTTTATAAAATTTTGTATTGTAACTAATAAGTAAGTTAGTAGTTAGAAGGTAAATGATAATAAAGTTATAAAAATATTAGAGAACTTTTACATTTTTAAAGTTATATTACATTAACTTATATTCTTAAATTTACTAACAATTTCTCCAATATAGGATGCTTTTTTATTAACAATTACATAATCTGCTTTTGTCATTTTAAAAGAATGTATGTAGAATAAAATCATATAAATTTCTTTTTAAAATTGTAATTACGTTATTACTTTCCCTTTGACTTTATAATATAAGTATATACTTACCAATATCATAGTTGTTACAGAAGTTTTATTATTTTTTTTATTATTTTTATCAAATACAGATATTATTTATTGAGATTAATATTTATACATATTAGTAATTTTATATTTATACAAACTGCATCTAATTTTCAAAATATTTAATATAGTTAAACTCACAGACTCACGTGAACTTAAATATGTTTTTATTTCAAAGCAATAATGATTTGCTTATGATACTCTTAAAGTTTTATTGTAATTTTAGTAATTGTAACCAACAAGAAATTGCAATCCTTCAAGTCAATTTTTTAACTATAGACCATCATATTCATAAATAATTTATATTTTAAAAGTATTAAGTCTCGTTTTTTAGATAAGCTTATTTTTAATATTCATACTTTAAAAATAAAAATTCCTTGGTGATTATACATTTTAAAAATGCCTTGAGTAGGTATAATATTAATTTTGATTGATTATAGTTTTTGTTTGACCTGATTCATTCTTTTGTCGCCTTTTGCAGTTATATTTAAAGTATTATCTAATAACCTAATATGATAAAAAACAGATTATATTTTGTGTCCATTATCTTCTATAATCGTAATTATTACTGGTAGGTAAATGCATTTGTTATATGTTTAAGTCAAAGATAATTATAACTATTATTGTGTAAATTTTTTAATGGTTACTTATATCAGGATGAAAAAAATTGTTATGTGTTGCCCATTCTGATAGAAAAATATTTACTTTTCTTTTGTCTAGTTATAATATGCACTTTGCTATGTTTGTTACTTTACGTATGCTGGTGCTTTGTACGCATATACCTTATGATATATCTGTATTTTTTTTAGTAATTATTTATATAACTACGCAATATTTTGAATAGTTTTATATATAATATATATATATATTATATATGTACATTTTTGCAAAGTAAATATATAAAATATAATGAAATGTATACTATTGTAATTGTCAAACTATAATAGCTGTAGCTAAAAGTTCTAAAATAAAAAAAAAAATATAATAAATATAAACTGATAGGTATTGTAATAAACATTTTTTCATTTCGTTGACATTAGTTTAACTTTGTTTACCGAGGTGCAAATATTTTATCCATTCAGTGAGAATAATCCATAAAACACTTTCGTAGGAAAGTACTTTAGTAAATTATGTAGCTACATATTAACATGTCATATCTATTATTCAAGGTCGGACAACTAAATCTATAAATACTATATACCTAAATATATATTTACATTATATTTGTATTTAGCTTTTTTTATACATAATTATGTTCGTTGGTTTGTCCAAATTATTGAAATTTTTTTTTTCAAGTATTTCGTGTACCTACATAAAATAATATATATAGTTTTTACATGTAACAAACTTGAATACATAATTTTAAGGGCCTTAGTTAAGTGCGTTCTAAATTTTAAGTGATACCGAGGATATTTAATTGCGTCATTGAATGAGCTCGGAGTAAAATGTGTTGGTTACAAATATCCATAGCGGCCATTGTGCCCACAGAAACGTTTCGCCTGTTTAACAGGGCAGCAAAGAAAAAAAAGTCGCTACCATTGCGTCGCTTTTGTTGCGACCGTTCTCTTATCTTCCTGGGTCTAATGGTTTGCGATAAATTCTGGAACGGCCGGTGTCTCTCACTTCGAACAGCTTCCGAGTTTGTGACAAAGGTCTTTTTTCCTTCTCTCTCTCTTTCTCTCTCTCCATCCATCTCTCTCTCTCTCTCTCTCTCTGTTTCTCTGTGCACCATTTTATTTTATTTTTTGTAAGGTATATTATACCAGATAAGCGACTAGCTACGAGGTCGATAAATGCTTTCCCCATGTCCTCTTGTCTATATTTTTTCGATCGGATCACGGTGACTGTAAGGTCTTTTCTTTCTCGATAAGACTGAAGCCATTTTGTACACAACCTGATTTAATGCTCATAAGTATCAGAATAAGCGATTAAATAAATATTTATAATATTCATAATATGTATTGTATACCAAATTTAAGAATGTACCTAATATATTTTATTAGAACGAACAAGGAAACACATAATATATAGTTCATGCAAAAAATCGTAGTTTAACCGTCTTATGATTGTACCGCGAACGATTTAATTACATTACATTTTAAAATATCTTATCTAATTTTAACCTATGTTTATAAATTACTTTTTAGGCATTTTATTGTATAGGTATTTGTACAACAATAATTATTGACTAATAAAATAATGATTTACAATGACAATTATTGACTCAACTGATATGTGTATAAGATACGATTGGTGTTGAAACTTCAGTATTTTAATTTGTAAAACGTATGTTCGAGCCATAATTATATACATACATCAATTGGATTAATTTGTTGCTTAAAACATGCGTTATTACGGCTGTATATAGTTTTATAAAAATGTTTAGATACACATGGTGTTTATGTTTTATACGTGAATATTTAGTATTGTTTTCAATTAAATATTAAACAGACAGTAATTAGTGCTATCGTCAACAAAACAATGCTATATATGCACATAATCATTGTTCTAGGTTATGTTACTGAAAATGGGCGTGGTCTCCAGAGTAATATATAAATGTCCATTGTTGTCTGAGTGGGAGGATTATATACCATACGGCCGAAGAAAAACAATAGATCCTAATTTTTTCACGTGTCCATAAGAAAAATAAACAAATTAAAAATTATTATTTGACTATAGATTGCCAAGCCTAAATTTTTGTTTACAGCAATATTCCATAGAATTTAGTTTGTATATAACAGAGTGCAGGAACTTATGTGAAAGTCAATACTAATAGCTGTACAAAATTATGCATAATGGTACTTGTCAGCGAAGCATTTCCTCGTATAAGTTTCAACAGAATAGAAATATAACTACTCGTATAATACTAAAATTGTTTTTACAAATTTTGTTGGTGCGGGTATTTGTATGACATGCATAAAAAGTTTTGACCGCGTCTCAGATAAAACAAGATATCTGTTCTTTTTTCCTTCTATACTTCTGAATACAATTTCAGTATAGCGCTCGGTCCATTTTATATGAAAAATGACATAAAATACTACCAGTACTCTCATTTATATCAATCAGAAGGCGAACACCGAGGCTTATTTTTTCTTTGTATCTTCTTCAATGATGCGTGTACATTTGTCTTTTCAGTTCCTCTCGTACAATATATTTTTATCACTTTGAACGTATACTTATACATTTATAATATATATTTACACACTTATCGTATCCTACACACACACACACACATATTGTTAGCGATTCTATTAGCCAATGATCTTTTCAATAACTCAATCATTGTATCCATCCTGAGTTACACGTTATATCTAAATCTAAGGGATCGTTTTGTGAGAAATATCATTAATTATTTCATAAAATATTAAGCGATTTCCATTTCCACGGATTAATGGTTTAGGACGTGCTTTGAATCTTTGTGTTCATAGTCCTGTTTAGAAATCGTTCTATTCGTTCTGATAGTCTATCTCCGGTCATTTGGTTTATATTGGAAAATTCATAATCAATTGATGCATACCTTAATATGTAATACTTTTTGGTTATTTAATTCTCTTATGCATGTAAATAACCTTGCACTTACCCCTTACAAAAAAAAAAAAAAACTTATCATCTTACTTTTTCCTATGGGAACTGTGTGTGGCCGGTCAATTTTGGTATTCCAAAGTTTAATATCGATGACGATGACCGATTAAATTACTTTATGCACCGGATGCCACGGTACTCGCAATTATTTACACTCAAACCATCTCACGTTTAAACTTGGTTATAAAACATTATATTTTACATGCTCGAACAATATTATGCATTATATAAAAGCAATCTTTTCATGTTTTAAAATATCAATTTTTTTTAACCGTCTGTAATAATTTAAATATTAAACCATAAATGTTGTAGTTTTAAATTATAATAGAAAAAAATGAATTATTTTTATAATCTTCAACATAATCCATAAAGATTTTAATATGTTATTATATTATTTTGTCAACATTTATACCCATTATAAACTTAAAATAATATTTAAAGACTTACACCTCAGAATTTTTCTACCTAAGAACTTCATAAAAGTGAGTTATATTTATACATTATATCATGATTTAAGTATTGTCTTTGTGTTATGTAAATATATTAAGATAAGACTAGATCTTAAAACGTTATGTATCGATGTAACGTTAAAATGAATAATTGTTTTATACCTAGTACAGAAAAAATCAATTGATTTTTGTAATGTTTATTAATAGCTAGTGGATGAAGAATCCATATTTTTACTTTAAATAATACAAATTTCTTCAATGAAAATATGGCATTAACAAAATTAGCAGTTTGGTGAAAATATTTCTTTTCTTAATTATTTATCATACCTACATATTACCTTTGATGGTTTTATCTGTTTTTAAAAATATGATGTTATATTTGTAGGCAAATGCAACTTATTGTAATGAACTAATGATTAATGAGTAAATGATTACCTATAAACAAGCCTGGATTTGAAAATAAAATATTTTTTATTTTTTCAATGTATATTCTTGACAATGTATTTCAAGTAGATGTAATACATTTATTTTTAAAGCAAATAATTAATAATAATTTTGATTTGTTTGCATTAATTCCCTCGACGTATACTTTTTACTAACAAAGAACATTTTTTCGGATTGAATTTCAATTATATTTTTAAAAAAATTTAACTTCTATAAATTATTGACCAAGTCTCTGTTAAATCTTAATTCTATTTATTAAATTTTAAATTTGTTTCGAGTTACATATAAATAGATAGTGTATAAATTATCTACATTATTGTATTCATCAAAGTTATTGACTAATTGTATTTTAAGTACAGTGTTTAATTTTTAATAGTATTATTTTACTATTGATGTGCATCACTTAAATAGAATTTTTTGCTATTAAAAATATATTTTCCACGTAATGAACAAAGATTATGTAAAATTATAAGACAAACGTGAAAAGTTAAAAACGTGGTGCTGAGAATCAAGTGAAAAAATCTACTTTTAATAGAAAGTTGATTTTTTACATCATATATTTTTGATTTATATTAACTACATAAACAAAAGTTATAGGTCGCAAAAAAGGTTAACCGTATTTAATTAAGTTTTATATAATTAAATACGCAACTAAGAGTTTTATTTATTATACTATAATGCGTGTATATATATACATTTAAATGTATAAATAAGGAACCTATAAATGTTTTCTAAGTATTATTGTACCTATTAAATATTGCCAATTATGTATTAGGTAGTAAGTTTCTATTCTATACAATATGATGTCAAACATCAAATATTCACCAGGTCAGTTCTAGGTAATTGTCCTATAGGATAACAATTATTATCATGCAATATACATTATATCAAACGTATTTAGTGTATTGTACTTATATAGTTACATTAGATACCGTACCCTTTCCTTTCGCGCCACTCGTTGCATCATATATCGATCAGTTTTCCCATTATAATCGCCCTTCATCATGGTCATGTCGTGTGTTTGTTGAGCTCTCGACACGCTAAATTATACTTGGGAACACACTCACACATATACACAGTGTACAATATTCTTTTTGTATGTATTCAATATTTATATATGTATAAAATCCTCCGAAGCACTTTTGGTCACATTCGCCCGTATATCCGAGGAGTAGGGAAAAAAGAAGATTACACGATATTTTCCTCTCCCTGATGTTTACCCCTTTCTTTTGGTTGATAAAAATTGGTACTTTCAAGTATAATAGGCACTTCGCTTTTTTATGATTTTTTTTTTCGCAGTGATTCGTTGGTCTTGTATATATGAACATTATCGTTTGTCATATATCTTATTTCGATGGTGTATGAGTAATGCAAGTATTATGTGTATAAATTAATACATACCTCACTTTCAAACTGTAGTAAATTGTATAAAATTGTACAAACAACTAAAATATCTGTGTAAAGTATGTTTTTTTTTTTTTACCGCAGCCTATATATTTTTCGTATTAGTACACGTTGTGTATTTAAAGTTTAGTGTTGGTATTATAGTTTTAATAGTATACCCGTAATACCGTTTTATTCGTAAATGTCAATTTTTATGTATTAATATTTTTTGTTATTAATGTTTTAAACTTCTATTAGTATTGTTCGTGTCTATAACTTTCATTATTTTTCATTGTTATAATTTTCATAATCCTTCCAAAAATATCTGATCTGTAAAAAAAGAAAGCAACCGTAAATTCAACTCCTTCTGCTTATAAAATACAGATCGCAAACATAATATTCCCATATATCTTCTTTTTTTTCGAAAACAAAAACATGGTTTTAATTGAACACAAAAGATTGTTGAAAAAGTTTGTAAAACAAATTCGTTTCTCGGGAATTATTTCTTTGGGAAAACTAAGTTTTAATACAGGAAGACAAAAGCTGCAATAATGTCATTCTAAAAATTCCTTAGCATTTATGAATTAAGTAAAAATATATATTTTTTGAATATAAGTTTATGGCATTTAAAAACTATCCTATATAGGTAATATAAGTACTTGAATTGGGTATCATATGTGCATTGTGCATTTTAAAATTTAACGCATCACTAAAATGGGATATTCGTATAAAAAGCTTTCAAACAAAAATACAGAGAATCGTCATTTAATTTATTTTCTGTATAGTAATATAAATCAATGTACATTCACAACAATTTAACAAAACGATGGCTTACATATTTTTCATATTTTCCCTAATGTCTGTAAAATTTCTGGTTTAATTTTTACTGATGTTTGCGAGAACAGTATTCATTAAATAGACATTAAATTTTAGTGTCCAAAATTCATGTTTTACAGACCAAATAGAAATAAAACAGATCTAGATATCATACAATGAATAATAATTAAGTAAAAAGCATCTTGTTCCTCGAAAATAATGAGTATTTGTTTATTTACATAAATATAAACGAGTATATATTTTAAAAAGAAAATAGAGCAAAATCCTTTCAACGCATTAACGTTTAAATATATATAAAAAAAAAACAAGAAACAAAAGGAAAGGAAAATCCTGAGCTTTTAAAATATTTCTTTTTATATTATATGCTGATGAAAATAACAGAAACCTTTTTTTTTAAACATAGTAAAGTAGAATGGCTCATCATTACACGAGACTTGATTCAATTTGTTGACAGCTGTTGATGAGAAACTTGAATTACTGTTAACTATTTTTCTGTTCTTTAACTCTTTTTTCTAATATATTTAAAACGGACATTTTTATATGATTATAATTATTTTTTAAAATGTTGAAGTATAATGTAACTACACAATACACTATGTTATTTATATTACATTATATTTTATTACTAAATTATATTATTTATTTAGTTGTATAAGAACTAAAATGTATTTTTTATTCATTATATAGTTATTAAAAATAATATTTACTTATTATAATAATATATGTATAGTGTATTCGTCTATACGATTATAAATTCCATATAATGTCATTGTTGATAACTAATATTTTGTATTAAAAAAGTTAGGTGACAATATTTTCATTAAATGTCCTATAAATTATAATATTACTAAATACAAAAAGTGAAAAATAAACTATTTTACATGTATACACTATACAGTATAGTTTTTATTCGTTTGATAAAAGTTTAAATATTTTAGAACATAAATTTATTTTTCAAACAAATCTCCAATATACACTATTGTATTCATGAATTAGATGTATTGAATCTTATCATTGAATATTATATTAAATTGGTTTTACCATACACTGATACTTCACATTGTATCTAGTTAACAATTGGAATACTGAACCGTAATTAAATAGGCAACCAGCCTTGTGCAGTTTATTCAAATTCGACTAATGCTGGATGTTATAAAAGCTTTAGGAAGTATACTAAGAGAACTTCGGTCGTTAACCGTTCCAAAGTTTGTATGTCGGTGTGGTATCAAAGTTCGCGCGATGTCACCCTTCGTTTTGTGTGTAACCAACCATAACCAAAGAGGAGGTTGGTAATAGTATGAAACTTTTGATAACCAGTGCAGTGAGTCGAAATTCATGTTAGGATTAAAAGGACACATTTTTCGTCTATACATAATTAGTACCTATTACACAATAATTATAGTTTTTTAATAGTTTTTTAAATATGAAATCAATTATTCAGATTTATAAACATTCTATTTGACATTAATTAATGAGTCGATTCTAATCATTTTGTTTTTAAATATTTTATAGATAATAAGGTACGCTTTTACTGTCACGATTATAGAGACATATATAAACAATTAATTTCTTTCATTTTAAAAATTATAGTAAAATACATTTGATTTTGGTTGTATAACGAAATTCAATACTTTTTGTTTCGTATTTTATTAGTCGCATTCCATTATATTTGATTGATAAAAACAGAGCTCTGCAATGTTTGGAGTCCGCAATGGCATTCGTAATTATAGATTAAAAATAAATAGCTAAAAGGAAATTGCATTTAAAATTTAGACTTCAAAAGTTCGATTTTTGTAAGTTTTTATTAACATTTGGGAAAATATCGTTTAATCGACCTATACTCCCGAAGGACTCGGCAACAGAAATTAGTTTTTGGCCTTTGGTGAGTATGCCACGACCCCTGTATTCTCTACCACCGTTTATTGTTTTACGTGACGGGTGTCGGTTAAAGGACAATATCCGTATTGACCCGTCGCCAGTGCACACATACATGCACAAAAACGTGCACACATGCGCGCACGCGTGCACATTCACACACACACACACACACACACACGCACACGCACATACACACACACATACACAAACTGTCACATATACACGCACGCACTCAATGCGAATACAAGTTGGTAGAGAGCGGAAACAGGAGGTGTCATTAAATTCGGGGTTGACCCTCCAACCCTTTCCGGTCTTTCTCTCTCACTCTCTTATTGCCCGTGTGTTTTATTGCATTCCTGTGGGTCTTTGGCACGCTATCAAAAAGTCACGCCAACACTCACCCAGGACATTTTTCTATAAGTTTATTGGTGTTTTTTCTTGCTTGTTTGTCGTTATTTTGTTGTATTATTGCGATTACATGCAAAATGTTTCGTAATAATTATATGTTTATTATATTAACGATACGGTGTATTAAACACACTACCCGATATAAGTTGAAGCTATGGAATTTGTACGACTCATTTTCCTTCAATTTGTCCCCATTAAATGCAAGTTTTAAAATATACGAGTTTGGATTTTTGCACTACATTTATTCTACACCTACAAATTATATGATTTAAATGATTTAATGGATTAAATTCCGACTACTGTGTCATTTTTACATTATTATGTATATTTAAATGTAATATTTTAAAAGGATTTGTATAATAAGGATTTGCACCTATATGTTGTTATTTGAGGTGTACGCCATTTTGCAAGTATTTAATTGTACAAAAATATTTCACTTTATTATATTATTTACTGATGAAAAATGCACATGTTTGTAATTTTTATAATACGAATGTCGTATTAAATATTTATACCTAGTCTATAGATAGGTATATACATTATATATGCAGTAAATATATTTACTTCGTTTCAGTTTATATTATATACGTGTGTAGTCACAATATTTCTGGGAAAACCTGAGTACTATATTTCATTTATATAATAGGGAAAAGAGTAAATATAGTATATACAGTAGATGTGGGGATTTGTTGTCTTTTTTTTCGAATGTAGAACTTGGAACGCCAGCAAGGGTTTTATAAAACTGCAGGGTAAAAAAACGTCACGACCAAATGCTGTTATTATGTCAGAAAAAAAGAATATGAAGGGAAATGGCGCCTGTGTGTGCAGACTCGTTGACATTTTTTAACGAGCGACACCACAACCCTCTTCTCTTCTAGGGACTACCTTGTTTTTAGCGATTCAGCACACGCTCAATTTTCAATGGGCCATCTCCCACCGACCTTGTATTCGTCATTAAAAATATGTTTAAAACTATGAGAAGGGCGATATGGAATTAATCGTCTAGATTTCATGGTACCAAAATTTGCACTTCCTGCCTTTATTATTACCATGTCGAGTATTTTCGTATAAAACTAGGATAAAAATAAGCTCGCTGTCTTTACTACAGAGAATTTTAAAATTGAGCCAGTTCAACAATTATGAAAAACATTGTACTACCGAATAAATACATATGTAGAATACAAATTTTTATGTACTTAATAAGTTTCTTTTTAATAATTATAATTAAGTTAATAACAATTATTATATGTATTTAGTGATGATTTTTTTATTGTTAGTTTATTTATTTATTTTTTTTTTTGCAAATCAATTATTTTTAATTAATCTAGTATTTCAAAGAATTGAAATCAGTTTTAGCTAGGAAATTATTTAAAATTTACACTATTTGAAATTCCGACTACTTTGCACATACCTTATACAGAGGACATATTAAATTGGATTAAAAATTCACATTGAAAAACATAGGTAAGAGTTTATCTTTATGTATTATTTTGTTTTTTCTCGTCCAGTTTAATATTATGTTTTTCATTTTTATTAAAATAAATTTCTCTGTAATTAGTATTTCTCGATGACTTCCCTCGTACTATCAACGTTCTGTTATTATGTTTAATAGAAAGTCCTATCTCATATTTTCTTATAGTTTTATATTATTATTATGTAAAAATTAAACTAGGAACTCGTAAAGTACATTTTTGTACCAGTCCAAAATAAGTATTAATAGAAAATATATATAATAGAGGCATGATTCACGTTCAACACCAGTAGGTGTTATTAAGTATGGTAATAGATAATAATTATTACTTAAAAAAAAACTTCACTTTTTTTACTTTTTTTCGACGGTTTATCCTCTATTGTCATTTGTCCTTATCCCTGCGATTTTATTTTGTTAAATAATGCGTTTTGTGTCGTCCATAAGATCTGTGGCGGCTATTGTGTTGGTACGTATTGAAAACTGAATTAATCCTCTTCGCTGAATTCGTGTCAAAAAGCCATTTCTTTTCAATTTATGACACTCTCTCTCTCACACACACACACACACACACACACACACACACACACAATTATATTATATACATACATACATACACTTAAATCATTTTTTTAACCATACCAGATTTACTATCGTCACTTAGGCAATCCAATTTCAACATTACTTGATGGAGAACAAAAATATAAAGGGGAAAAAATGATTCGCATCACGTGACCGGAGACTATAGATGCTCGAAATTATCCCTTAAGGGAATTGATTAGAAATTCTCAGTAACCCTCTTTTGCAAAATGCCTTGCCGGATGAATTCACTGTCTTTATTTTTTTCCTCTTCATTTTGAAACTTCTCATTCATTGAATTCTGTTCGGTGCCCAGATATGGTATTCATCGTTTGTTCAGTTTCAGTGCGTATATACGAGTTGTAATAATATCAGGTAAAAACATATTTAAACGTGTAGTTATTTTACAGGCCGAGTTGATTTATCTTCCATATGGAATAACATTGTTTTTAGCCAGTATTGGTTTCTGTTGTGAGTCTAACTTGTGTACTTAATCTAACCTATATAAATTTGAAACTTCACGGCCCTGCTCATTTTGTTGCTGTCTAATAATATAATACAATTAAATGATCCGTAGTGTATGAACTTTTTTGTTGTGTTTATTTTGTATTGGGTTTTGAATGAAAAACGTACAAGAAATGTAATCATTTTGTTTGGATTTGACATAAACTCTGATATATTGTAATAATAAATGTAGTGCACGCACCAAGTGTTTTGTATTTCAATATATGACCTAACCCAATATTTGATCATTTGTTAGGTAGTAAATACATTTTTTATTTATTTTTTTTTTGTTTACCTACAGTAGTTATTTGGACATAATTCCTCGTATGATATTATATAAGATACTAACCGTTTTTATTGTTTGCATATAATTTTAATTAATTTATTCAATATCATAAATATTTAGCAACCCAAGTTCCGCATTAGTTAACGTTCAAGAACGATATGTACAAGTATTCAGTAGCTGTATACTACTGCTGACAAGATCGACTATATGTATTGAGCTATATTGAGCTATTATATTAAGAACCAAGATCTAGATAATCGCTGTACACCTTTTCAGATTTATGATTATTAAAAATAATATGAGTAATTGTATTTTGTGTGTTTTCAGTTCATTTTATGATGTGCAATTTATACTTCAACTCGACTATATTCCTACTGTCTAATGATAGTATAATATTTTGTCCCCACATTATTCGTCTAGTAGATGTATTTTATATTCTGTTGTTGCAATTTAAAATTAATAGATATTTAACCGTCGGTAATTGTATGCACACCAGTATTAAAATGTCACAATGTATTTAACCTTGATTTTAACACTGTGCTTAATGTAATCTATACATGACGTATAAACTGTTTAAAATCGATCGTCCGTCGTATGTTGTAAAGGGAATAAGCGTGTCATCAAGACCTTATTAATGAAAAAAAAAAAAAATAAATAAATAAATAAAAAAAAAACGAATACAAAAAAACTAGGTGAGTTCAGTCATATAAATATATATAATGTGTGCTCGAATGTGCGCGCATGTGCCGGAAAATGTGAGCCTAAACACGATTTTGCTTTTTGGTCGTGCGTGTAAAAAATACCGATCACAGAACAGTGACAAGAAGGGTGGGATACATTTTTTAAACGCAATGGACTGTGGCTTGAACGAAAAAAAAAACTACGCGTGCAAGGAGTTAGCTCGCGAAAATGGAAAAAAATCGTATGACCATGACTACCGAAGGGAGGGATGGAAGTAGTTTTTAACAGTTAACCCGATCTTGTATACAGGTGTCGTATCGGCTTAAAATTAAGTAAGGACTAGTTTTTTCTTTAATTCGTCGTATGGTATATGATGAATACCGTATGTACCTTTTCTGTACGATAAATTAAAATTACTTTTCGAAATAAATATATATATATATATATAATATATATTATTAAAATTGTAGTTTTTATAACATCTAAATTAGAATACATAGTTATATTACATTATATTTTATAATTTTTATTTTTTAATCAAAAAAAAATCAGTGGAGATAACGTGGCTGTATTCGGGAAGTGGGATCAAATGAAGGTATAGACATCAATTATAATACACACATTTAACGTTGAAGCAATTTTACATTTTTTTTTTTTGACAATTATATAAATACGTAATATTATTCTTTTATGTACTAATTATCTTCAAGTTTGTCGTCGTGAAAACTTTTGATAAATTATACGTGTGTGAATTTAAATTATTTGTTTCGTTATAGCAAATTAATGATAAAACATCTATGTATAATATATTAAAAAAAAAATATAATAAAAAAATATTGTAGATGTAACCTTCGACGATATAATATAGATACTGTAAAATATAATTGCAATTTATACTTATTCCGTATACATTATATCTAATTCATTGATATTTATGGACTTTTGAAAGTTTCAACTAGTGTGGTCTAGCCACTTTGTTATGTTGTTTAACCAAAACGAAATCTCTGATAGACACGCACCTAATACTCTTTTACCTTATAACTCTTGCGTGACACGCAGAATTGACGGTCGCAGAACACGAATGAGGTAAGTAGTAATGATTTTTATATAATCACCCTACATATTATATATATATATATATATATATGTATTATTTATACAGCGCAAACGTAAAATATATAATTCTCACCGTTTATACATTTTTTATAAATCAGATAATAAATTATATTATCCAAATGTTTTTTTGTTTTGTAAATTATAAATTAATTTTACCAGTGACGTGCCTGTTTTCATAATATTATATAGTTTATAGTAATGTATACATCTTACCATTTCTATAAAAAATATTGATTTTATTCTATTATCACAATCCTTGTATTTATTAGTAAAAGATTTCTGTCATTATATGCTTTCTTTCGGACAATGCTTATTTACTATTTAGTCTTATATACGAATCACGTTTATATAATAAGTTGTGATTTTATTTATTATATGTTTAAAGTTCTTAATTTCTTGTTTTTAATTATTAATTATTTCATTAAAATAATTCGAAAAGTTATAAAATTTCTATACAATATTAATATAAGTATCAGTATATGTTTTGAGTTGCCACACCTAAAATAACCAACAAATAATTAAAACTGTATTATTATTTTTGCAATTTATAAGTACAACGTTTTTCTCAATAATTCGGAAAACTACATTTAAGAAATTAATAAAATAACCCCCTCCCCCACAAATTTTTAACTAGTCTTATCAGTAAAGTTCAATATTTTTATATTTATTTTTGGTCAAAATCATTTACACAGACACGAAAATAAAAATATGAAAACCACACATCATGGTAAAACACTGAACCAATTCATTGCTTACTCAAATATAAAATACATTAATATAATGTTATTTATTTACTTCTTACGTTACTAGTTAAATAATCTCTCATTTGCAGAGAACTTTGTATTTATTCGATTTAACAGTTTTATATTCTGAACGTCTTTGTGTTAATCTAGGATTTTTTAATTTATTTACATAACATGATTAAATATATAGTACTAGTTTGCTTAATTTGTATCTGTTTTTATTCTTTTTACAAGTGTAAAATTAATTTGTTAACCGTTGTACCATTTAACGGATCCCTGGTTTAATATGAAATTCCGTGTATTTGTTAAAGTAAATTAAATTATTTAAAATATATATATATATATATATATATATATATGTGTGTGCATTTTGTTGCATGTTTAAGTTCTTCAAGTGTTATGGCATTTTTTCTGCACAAGTTCAATATAGTTAATGCGTTTTGGATACAGAACCTCTTAAAAGTTCGAATATCCAATTGTCCATTTACTATTTCATATATTTTTTTACGATTTGCTTTCTTAGTTCGTTTCAAACATTTATTTGTGTAGCGAAAAAACTGAATGGTCTACTATATGCTGCTGTATTTATTATGAAATTAAATTGTATTTTTTTTTTTTTTTACATTGGAAGCAAGGAAAAAAATGGATTAGTTTAAATTTAAAAAATTTAAGCAATTTTTATGAACCGTTATCAGTTTTTTCAGAGCACCTCAAAATTTTAATAAGGTAAATTAATAATAAACAAGTTATAGTTCAAGTTCACTGAACTATTTTGCAGAATAATAAATTTAAAAAAAAACATTCATCGTTCCATTCTAAATCTAAGATGTCAATAACAATTCTAAATAAAAAGTATCCATACATGATCAAAGAAATCAACGAAATATTGTTATGACTATATATGCAAATAGGCATAAAAATCATTCTCCAATTAAACGGGGCCCGTTATAATACTTCTGGATCATTCTTACAATCAGTGTAATAATAAGTGAATTACGCACCTTTGTATTTAATAGGTATGTTTAGATGTATGCAATTCAAATAATGCAATAATATGAGCTCGTTTGTGACGTTCGTTGTTGGGGAGGGGAGGGGGAAACGACGGTTAACTGTCGGGCAAGTGGCAAGTTTTACACCGCACCTAAGTACCACGATCAACATTATCCGGGAATATATTATTGCGTTACGCTCAACCACCATTAGGTGCTAGACGTGTATATATCGGTAGTGCACTAATGGCATCATCGTATGCCAACTTTATGGCGGCGGTGGCGATGAGATATACCTATTATAATCCACCGTGCGACAGGAGAGGAGAATAGGAAAAGGGCGCGATTTTCTCGTGACACAAGCACAACATCAAAGCTCCATCAAAGAAGTGCATACACGTCCCCAGTCCATGTACACGTATGGAAAGCTCCAGCCTTTCCTTATCGTTCCATCTCCATAATCATTATTTAATTTAAATGCTTCGCTCTCAGTTATATATCATCATGTGTGTGTGTTTGTATGTATGTATGTATGTATGTATGTGTGTGTGTGTGTGTGTGTGTGTGTGTGTGTGTGTGTGTGTGTGTGTGTGTATTCCATTCACGATTCTTGCTTCCGGTTCGTTGTAAGGTGTTTATTTTAAATGCGTTTAATATTGTATTACGGTTATCTTTGTTGTATGTGTGCGACGACAACACGGACTTCTGCATTCATCGTGCCGCCTTCGGTTATTAAGCAGCCTGAGCGTCCGGAACGGTAAAAAAAAAAAAAAAATGTATATTCGCCCTCAGGATATGATTGTTGTTCATAGCGTTGAGACTACGGTCGATGATGGTTGTAAACAGCCGTCTCATTTAGTCATTTTTCGTTTCTAAAATAATTGAATAGTCGTATGGAGGGGTACGTATTCACTATTTTTACCGCGATGGTTCTTTTTTTTTTTCAGATAAATGTATGTTCTTCGTACGTATACGATTAAATTTACTACTGGCCATCTAAAATATAAATATTTAAATATATAAATATATTATATGTATATATTACGCATCTAAACATGTTTCACGCGTGTGAATATGCAGAACAGTGATTGATGAATCTCTCTGGTAGCGCGATGATTATAAAAAACATTGATTTTATTCATTATAAATAATTAATATTATATCTAAAGTGTGTATTTTTATTTTATTTACAAAAAAAAAAAAAAAAACGAATTTGGTACGTTCTGAAGCGGTCAACTATACTCATGCAGGACTTGTGTATTACTCGTGTAAACTGAAATTCATCTAGATAAAATATTCCTGTATTTATAATGAATAATAACAATATAATATAGTGTAATGAAATGATACAGTGTTTTCTACATTATATACGTATTAATACATATTGTAGTACTTGTGAAAAATTTGTAATTTGAGTGGTTTTTGTTTCATACATTTTTGTATAATGCTGCTTATACATATTACTCAGATTCGATTGTCTTTAACTACAACGTGTTAGACGTTATATAGTATAATAAAATAGTAGTCTATAGTCAGTAAATTATATGGGTTGAATACATTTTTCTTTTCGGTTCTTGAAACTAGACTACAAATATTTGCAAATAACTTTATTCGCTGCCGATAAACATGTCTTATAATCTTATATTTTGAAGTTTGATTATCATGGACACGACCACGTGTATCAATGGCTTAGCTAGGGAACAATATTATGAAATATATTGTTTCTTTTATTTAAAAATTTATAATACCGGGTTAATTAGTGATTTAAAACTTTAAAACTATATGGTAGTATACACTTTCGATATTATTATACGTCGCGCGTCGTGTAGTTTAGTATCGTATTTTTCAGTTTATTTACTTACAGTTTACCGTGTATCTATTACTTACATTATACTTATCTTACTTATCTATATTATAACGCATATGCACCGCGTTTTTTGGGGTGGGTGGACTTCAGTTTCATACATTTTGCACATCGAAAGGCAAAACAAGTTCCGAATTAAGTCCTCTTATACACGTATGATACTATACCCTCACATCGACGAACGTTTCAATATATTTATGTTTATATATATATATATATGTGTGTGTGTGTGTGTGTTGTGTGCATGGGCTCCTATTCAACTGTCAGAAACAATTCACCAATTTTATAACGAAACTTTGCGCGTCCCGGATAAATCTAAGCATTAGACACCCGCCCGCCATTTCGTCCTCCGAGGAAGTTGTTAAAAGTTCAACACTGTTTCATTGTGTATATATATATATATGTGCGTACGCGCTGCCCGAAGAAAATATCCGTACCCCTCGTGCCATCTTTCAACGCGTTTTGGTCGCTTTTAACGTCGTTGGATCCTTCCTTTTGTTTACTTTGAAAGATATCCAACTTCTCAAAGCCTATCCCCCTCTCCTTATACTACCGTCATCGTCCCCGATCCAAATGTTTGCCAGAGGAAATGCACACGAAATTGCATGTATTACACCAACTTTTTCATTCGAAATATTAGCAGCCACTGTATATACTGGTTGATGACAAGAGACCATTTGTCATTTTCGTTCGACGCCAAGAAAGTGTTAGTCGAGATTTTGGCCAACTTCGTATTATAGTAAAATGCCGTTTTTTATATTATCACTACAATCCGTCTACTAATCACACACACACACACACACACACACACACACACACACACACACACACACACACACACACACACACATATACATGCATACACACAAAATTACTGCGGTAAAATCGGCTTGAAGTATTATTACGTTAATACTTTGTTAGACTATCTGGAGCCTTTAACATAATATCCCACAAATCTCGGACGTTTCCATGTATTATTTCAATATTTGTTTGATATTGTAAATAATAGTAATAAAAAAAACAAACAATGTTATCCTATGCCACTATGCTTATATTTATCAACTTACTAATTTTTATTATTTTAAAAATATTTGTTCATAGTTAATTTGTTTTTTCAATATGTGTTACAGGTAAATTTTCAAATGAAAACAATTATCAATTCGGGTATTATTATAATCGTAAGTAAGATATTATTTAATATTGGTCGTTGACCGATTCGTTAGTATTCCATAAACGAAACAAAGATAAATATTACATCGTACTGTATCGTACTTTAATCTACCAGTATCATTTGTTATACATACATAATCAATGCTAGTATTAAAATTATCACTTTTGTCACATTGTGTTGTACAACTATATAGCTAAATCCACGCTGTGCAAGTGTGTGTGTGTGTGTGTGTGTGTGTACGTCGTACGTGTACAAAACAAAAGAAACAATTATCTTTTATCTATTACTAGGAAATGGTCTGAGGAATGAAATAGATACAATAATTAAAATGTAATTCTTGAACCGAGTACACAAATCCGGAGACGTATAATTATTTTTTGACAAAAGAAGGAAACATGTTTTGTACTAGCCCTCGCCCACCACTGCACGGCGGCAAGCGATTTGGTATTATGTGCTTTTAATGACGGTTATTATAGTATTTTATTTTATCATTTACAAGATCTATTTCACTGGTCAATTCAAACAGACATTTTCATTCTGTTTGCATTGCTTGCAATGTCATTCCATTATTTTGCGGCAAAAATAATACGTGTTTTTCTAATCTTTTGACAAAGCACTTAATAAAAATAAATTAACAATGATTCTATAAATATTCTTTATATTATATAATAATTTTCAAACGATTTGAGAATAAATCATAATTTATGACGGAAGTTAAAATTTGTGAAATCAATCAATATTAGACAAGATAATAATAATATGTAGGTACTTAGACAAATTTGAATTAAGTTGAATTCTGTTTTTTCAATAGTGCATTAATCAATTATATATATATATCATGAATATGAAATAAATATTTTAAAGCGAAAATTATTACTCTTATAATATTCATTTAAATATTTCCTAACCGCCATTGTATACTGCATAATGAGTTTTAATATATGTATATTAATATCTAATAATGTAATATTATAATACGATTATAATTATCTTTAATATCAATATTTATTAGGTGAATTATGTTTAATATTATTAAGATATATATATATATATATAAGTTCCTAAGAAAGTTCACATATTAAAATAAAAATTGACAAATTTTCCGTTTAGCACTAATCGGATAATTTAAATAAAAAACTCATAATCATTATTATTATTATTTTACTTATAACTCTCTACATAGTACATAGATTTGAATGAATACAACTTAACGAATCCAGAACCCTGTGCAAATTGTATATTTTGTTTTGAGATATTTGGAAGCTTGTTCAATATTTTTTAGTTCTATTATACTATTATAACTAAAAATAAAATAACTATTTGGCATGGAGTTTAACAGAAAACTTCACTATTATTTTTGTTCACTAATCTACGTTAATTTGATGACACACAGAAAAAAAAAAGCCTTTTTGGCGAATTAAACTCAAACACACGTGACATTCGCGAACACGCACATACACATACGAGCACACGAGCATATGCCTTCCAATAAAGGTTGTAGTGTTACAAATGATATATCATCCGAACCGCAAGTCACCATGAGTGGGTTCGAACGTGAGTGGGTGGGTAACGAAACAGGCGGCTGGCGAGTGTTGGTTGCGAGCCGGACGATTGAAAACAATAACAGGTGAAATAACGCAATTATTACGCGGTGGTGTTGGTATAAAGGGGGACAAAGACAAATCGTACCTAGGAATGCGTTTCATGATTATTGCGGTGAAAACATACGCGCACGCACACACTTTCTAGCTTGCATGTAGAATCCTTTGAGCAAGGGGTGTGAGGAATTGGTGGATGGGGGTGGTGAGGGGGTGAAGAAAAATCGTAAGGTGTTTCACGTCAAGTGGGTTTCCCTCTGTTGCGGATGTGATAACACGTGCTCGCCCGATCGACTGCCATTAATCTGACCGTCCGTAGATAGGCCGGCTGTGATAAATTAATGTGGAAGGCATTGTGGAAATTAATTAAAAACGTTCGTATAGAAAAATAAAAGCGTGTTTCTTGAGCTGAAAACGCAATGATTTTGGGTCAGTTCCGTGTAACGATTCGCAAGTATTTGTGCAACACTGAAATTCTCTGAGAGAAAATCGTTGTGGTGTCAACAAAATAATATCGAATCACAGAAAATTAATTTTTCTGCCAAATGCATTAGTTGTATAACTAAATTATTTTATGTCAATTAATTTTGTTCGCTCCTTTATTATATGTTGCTGCGAGGATCTATCGGTTATTATATCATGGTGTATAATTACTTAAAAAAGTTTATATTATTTTTTTTTTATTGGTAGATGACACTACATCAGTATTTTCTATAGATTTTATTTCCAGATATGAGATAAAGCTATGTACTGGAGCAGCGAAATTTTACCTTGATCATTTTTTGTGAAAAAAGTAACACAAAAATAGTATATTATATAATGACCATGATATCCAATTCAGTGGAGAATATTTTTAATCAATTCTGCCATTCCTTCGGTTAGTCTAGTCGTTCGCGTGAGATGTAGAATGTTGAACTTTAATTATTTATAATCCGGAAAAATACCTCTAAGGCTTCTTTGTACCCTACTGCGATTACCGCCTCGCCACTTCCCTGTTTTCCACAATATACACGTGGTAACTACGGCTCTAGTCGTTTAAGTATTAATATTCGAATAAGTGTTGAATAACCAAAAGACATCCTGCCCCGGAGTGCTTACATTTATAAGAGTATTTACGCGCTTGGAAAGAAATGACTTTCGCCTCCAACTCGCTTTAATTTTTTTTTTTTTTCATCTTGTATTTTGCTGTAGATATATAACATGATGAATTCCCTAGGGCGTCGCTCTGCTCCTGTCGTCGTCCATAAATAATAATAATAATATAAATAGTAATATATCCTCGAGTGTCCGGATGGAGCCGCGGCGTAAATCCAAATTTCACGGTAGCCACATCTCGTTGCTGTACACGCGTGCACCTGCTTACACACACCGCGATATCGTACCGAAGCCAGAAGAATAAGACCACCTAGATATACATAATAATATGTGTGTGTGTGTACATTATACAATTGTCGCGCGCGGAGGAAACCGTTACCGGACGTTCTTCCCGGGCGGTGGCGGCGTGAAAAGGACGAAGAAAGGCAATAAACATTAGATGCGCTTTTACTCATATGCTCAGACGCCTTCACACGCACGCATAGCACACTTCGGTTGTCGACTGGAATAAAGAATAATAGCGTTTGGGTGTATATTCGGTATTTTCTTTTATTATTACGTCAATGCATGCATGCGTGTGATTTATATATGCGAACCCGGTCGCCACCACCGATCCGGTATCGTCTTTTGCCCGTATGCACATGGAAGACCCATTTTGCAGACTCGCGGTACGGATCGTTTCTGTATCAAATTTGTGCCTTTGGTGTTTTGCCCATTGTATACATGTGTCTTAATGCGGATCGGGACGGCAAAGGCGTGTGCAGGGATGATGCCCTTCATGACTTTGATTTTGTTTGTAAATATTATGTCGCAATGTACACGCGGACTATAACGGCTATGAGGATTTTAATTTTTGACATATATACGGTCCATACTCATGCACTGCGTATAACGTATACGGTTGTTGCCACTCAGTATATGCCTATAGTATGC
The DNA here is from genome assembly GCA_025469195.1 of Chaitophorus viminalis. Classification (NCBI taxonomy): domain Eukaryota; kingdom Metazoa; phylum Arthropoda; class Insecta; order Hemiptera; family Aphididae; genus Chaitophorus; species Chaitophorus viminalis. The sequence goes on from JAIPRK010000209.1 coordinate 183,746, forward strand.
AGTGGTCTGTACGTAGTCCGTTTTACCGGCAGTTGATACAACAATAGTGTATAGTATTAATTTTAAAAATAGTACTAGAAATAGATATATATATTGGTCGAACCCTGGGGCAGATAACACGTGAAGTGTTTTCTTTGGGATCGATAGACCTCTTGTGTTCGGATGAGAGGGTATGAATGACGCGTGAGATTGCTTTCCGATACGACGCGTACGAATAACGTTTATCTACTTTTGTACTCAATGTAATGTAATGTACATATATATATATATATATATATATATAAACGTATAGGGTGGAAGAACATTATGTTTTCTTTTCTTCTTGTGCAACTAGATCACGGCACAAGAATATACTGGCAATTAAAACATACTTTTCGTTATACAATAATGCATATTATATATAAATGTGGATGGCCCATGTACACAGTTTGGACTCTAGTCAAGAAATTTTTGTTCATCGTATAATTATTTTGTTGAACGCGGTTAATTTTATAAAGGATTGTACGAAATAATAATTTATATTCACCGAACATTTTAATTAAAATTAAAATTAATGTTGTTCAATCATATAGGTAGTGGTGCTGCATTCAAAACAAATAAACCATAACATGTATACAACGTACAGATTAGTTTATATACTGTAAGAAATATTGTAATTTTTAATTAATACCTGTGTAGATTGAAAATGGTTTTCGTATATAATAGATTCAACTACAAGTGAACGCGTACAATTATTTTTAAAATTTAAACATGTTCTTTCCTGTAATTCAGATTTTTTTTTTATATATAACGATGATATTATATTCCCTGTGGTATAGTTTTGTTGACTTGATGTCTCGCCATTTACAACCATGCATACGTAAAAAACAACTCAGTATAAGTATATATTTATATATAATTGTTTTGGATAAAAGGTTATTATATAATACATATGCATTATACGAAAAAAAGAAAACAAATGGAATTATTTATAAATAAAACATTATGTACCCACGCACTGTACCAGGTACAAATGGTTATAGATTTTTGTCGCTTTATTATTATCGGGCGTCACGGCCATAATCGACCGGCATTGGAGTTATTGGGTACGCTTTGGAACCGCTCCAAGACCACCCCTAGTAAGCAGCGATAACGGTATTATAAAGGTTACCGGGGTATTTGTTAGTCGTGTGCCAAGACGCCATTTTCGGTTGACGCTTGGTATATCCGCCGTTCCCCCTTTAGAGCCCTAGCTAAGAGAGAAGATAGAAAAACATCATTTACAATTACCTGTTTACCTATGGTTAATTTCCTCTGTAGAACAATAATTACGATTCAAGAGATTACTCTTGAGGCAAATGCTCTGCGGTAATGTATGAATTCTGTACACGATTGGTTCGTTTTTGTTTAGTTTTAAATGTTTCGTTTTAACGATCTGGTTAATTCGTACTAATTTTCCTATTCGACTGCAGATAGTATTGGAGATAATGTTCAACTAACTGTTTGACCTCTCCATCCCGTGCGCCTTGTACGAACCAAAACGGTGTATAATTTGTTATCTGTTTCCAACTTAACGGTTTAAGCTTTGTAACTCTCCAAAGATATATAGGAGGGATCGGCAAAACTGTTCACATTATAATTTGGTTATACAAACTGTGATATAGACTATACTATACTCCCACCACCCAATGTGGTACTAACGGTAGAGGAGAAACTCTAAGGCATTGCGTCGTTCTCTCTTTCCCTCTTTAGCATCAATTCCCGACGAATCTTGACTTTCTCATTCCGTCCTTCGTCCATTCTCTCTCTCTTATAATAGTATTCTATCCTTTTGTATACGCATCCCTTTGGGTTACAAGTTGATTAAAGTTTAGCATCAAGAGAGAATAGCCAGATGACGCTACTATATAGGGGAAGAGAGATGACGTTAATGGGGCTCGGTATTGTTATATTGTTGCTTATAAAGTTAGCATACTTGACTGTCATCTAGTTTGTATAATTAGATTCCGATCAGCCTGGCGAGTTTGATTTAAAATCTGTTGATAGATAATATACGTACAGATTCATTATCAACCTATCTAATTAAAACATACTTATGTATATATATATATATATATATTCTTCTCTTTTATTCACTATCTATCTATGCAACACAACGCCATTTTATTGATCGTGTTGAGTAAACGTCCGAGTATTTTCTTTTGTACCTATTGTTATAATTCAGTACGAACAATATCAATTAATGTTTTTATATAATTTTAGTATTAATTGTTATATCATGTATTGTCTTTTAACCATCGTATTCTGGTCGAATTTCAATCAGACATATCTCATAATGAAGTGCAGAAAACACAACAATGAAACTTGCGTATAAAACTTTAAGTAAATATATTTGAAAGTTTGTGTACTACACGACTGAATGTAACTATAATATATTTCTAAAGTTTGCATTGATTAGTAAAATTTCACATTATTTTTGATTTTACTTCTCGAATTTAATTTCACCAAGAGTTCAACGTGATTTTCTATTATGTATGGCATAGGTATTGTGTGGTCTTTCAATATACGATTTCCACCGAACGTTTTATTAAAACATCCCCGAGTATGGTTTAGAACAGAATTTAAAGACGTCCGTAGCTATAATTTTCTTTGAGCAGAGAGGCCCTGAGAGATAATAAAACCCGTGTACTAGGGTATGTAATAATCAACCAACTCTTGCTTGAATCCTCATCTGTATTTTCCGCAACCAAGTGCGTTGTCTGTTAACGTCGTAAAACATAAATCGGCTGTTTAAGAGGGTTGTGTGTTGGCATCATCAGTAAGGTTCTACATCTAAAACTACTGGTAATCATAAGCATCGTATTTAAGCACATTTTTATTCTAATTTCGTTTGTGTTTAGAGCAAAAAAAAAAATATATATATATATATAAATATATATATATGTATATATATATATATATATATATATCATAAAGTAATTAATGTAAAATAAATAGCCACTTAAATTTCCTGATATTATTTAATTTGGCCAGTGATTTTCCAAATATGCTTTTTTAATTAAACCTTAATAATTTATTTATAGTTATAAATAATGTTAAGAAAATATTATATAATATTACAAACATTTAAAGGTACCAGTATACTATAAATAATTAGTAATTACCTATCACTATTATCGTGATTAAAAAAATGGTAATAAATTTAATTTTTTTTCTTCAATTATTATACCTAAGCTTTTTATTGGTGATATTGTACAATGTAAAATAATTATTCGTTGTTTTAAGTACAAGATATACAACACATACTTATGTATTTAATACTGAATTAAGGTTTCTGTATAAATTGTCATTTATTCATTGTATGAAATAATTTACACAAATATAATAATAATATAATCAATAACAACATAATAATAATTATAATAATAATTCAGTGTCAGATAACTGCAAACTAATCGTGTTTTAAACAGAATATCGTAGTTTATACAAGTTCATCAATAAATTGTTCAATGAATCCTTCAAGTATGTTGAAAACTGCGAAGATTCAAATCAATTAAAGTAATTAGATATATAGTCTATGAAAGTTATTTCATATATAAAATATTGTAGCCCATATAAACTTGTATAAGTATACAAATAAATAATAATCAGTAATTATCCGTATGTATTGAGTAATATACATTGTTTATATTTCTCAATTTCTGGAGTCCGATTTCAATTGTTCATTCTGTATTTGTTTAATATATATACAATAATAATAAACGTTAGAATCCTCTCTCGGCTGCATTTTGTTTTTAAAAACTTTGGCCACAGAATCAAATTCAATTAAGATGATAACGTTGTATATATATATATATATGTGCGTGTGCTTTTGGGTGGGGATAGGAGGACGTAGTCGTATTTTATTTAGCCTTTAAAAGACAATCTAAAGCTTCCGCATTCGCGCTTTTCATTGCCAAAAATATAAAAACTCTTCATCTACCGCCAGTCACACCATTCGATTTAATGTTTAAACGACTGGAAAATGAGAAAACCATTTTACCGTGTTCCTTTATATCTTCTGATATAATTTTACCATTTTTTAACAGGTCCATTAATTTAAAAACATATTCGACCAATTTTTAAACATTTTAAATTAATTTCTGTATGTATAGTATTTATTACGCTATCAATGCATAATACGAAATTATCGTTGACTTGGTATACCTATATATAATTTGCACCTTAATTAAGTTTTAACGCTCTCCCAGTAATGATCAATAACAAGTTGCTCTTCTATATTATTCATACGAGATAAAATTACGTTGTCACTTAAATATCTCTGCAGCATTGATTTGTATATCCTTTATCACATTAATAAAATACACGCAACGTTTCCATGCATTAAAATTATTGTTCAATCTTGGTATTTGCAGTTTTATTGTACGCCATTACACCATATTGCATCTTGTATTCATAATACTTGTATAATTCTGGATTTGATTAGATATTTTGTATATTTACGTTGATACCACTGTAATCGACTACCATGGAGAATAAACAAACTTAATTAACGTTATTAATTGTTTTTTTTTTTTTTTCATAATTGGCATTTCTATTTAACTAGTACATTTTAATGATTACGTTTACGTCGTATATATCGGATAATAATAATTTAATTTATATATAGAAATGTTCAGCACAGATTTTTTTTACGAGCTGTTGGCAGATTCATGTATGTTTGTCATCAACTTCGATGTTAGGCAATGTATTTCATTCTAAGTCTATATTTTCGATTTCCAGATATTGCAATCTATGTGTAAACGTATACCCGCATGGTCTACTAAATCTTAACCGTACCCACGTCGAGCCCTAATGCCCGAGGTTCGGTAGAAAGAAAAGAAACCATTTAGCTCACAATAAAGACAACACGGTACAACCACCCGTTCTCTCGCTGGTATAATATCGTCTTTTCCGACTCGTATATATGTTATGTCGTTAATATTTTTCTTTCCTATTTTTTCTGCTTCTGGATAAAAAGGAAAGAAATATACGTATAAGGGAAAACTGTTGGAAAGGGAGAAGGTTTAAGTAAAAGGTATATACGGGTCCAGAAATCCGGTCACGATCGGCTCGCAAAATAATAATATATTACAGTTACAAACGGCTTCCGGTTCACTCCGGGGAATAAAAATAGTCCCTGATATAAAAGTGAAAAAAAATTCTATAAGAACGAATGGAACCTGCAAAAGGTTGTCTAGAAGGAGGAAATAGCTTTAGTCTTATCAAACAATATCGACGGAAATAGAGAAGTGGACAACAAAGCAACAGCACTGGCGGTATCTTACTTGAAAATACCTCTTCGTATATTTTGTTATCTACCCATTCTTGTGTTTATAGCAATTGTTTCAGTGTTCGATGTTTTCAATTACGTATCGAATTAATTGTATTTATTAATACGTATTTAAATTTATTGTGTACCTTAAAGTGAATGCCATCCCCAATAAATGAGCACTTATCGTCGATATCCCAGCTGTGTGACCATTTGTGGGTTCCAGGGGTACCTATAATACCTATTGATATTGTTGTGTATATAATCTAATGAAATGTTTTTGTTCCTTTGACAATTTGATTGCTTACGTATATTTACATATCTATATATATAGAAAAATAAGTGTACATTTTGAATAAATTTTATAACTCAAGATCCACCAAACCGATTTCGATAAAAATTTCTGGAAATATTAATATTGATATGTATATGGTTTCTGTGAAGTTTGTACGCAGTTCGGTAAGTAGTTCCGGAGTTATGGTTTCTTAAATACACAGCTGGTGACATGGCCAAAAAAAAAAAAACAATATAAAGTGTATGAAAAATGAAAAAACGTCTATTAAAGTTGTTAACGAGACACGTTTTATTGATAATAGTAGATTGATAATATGACAGTTGTTAACTAATATGACGATCTATGTCAATGTTCATCCTGTATGTCGATCAATACCTCAGACATAGAGTGCAACCTTTTATCAATGTGAGTGACGATTACTGCTATATACGCTATGTTTTTCAGTTTGATTAATCACAATTTACAATGCCGAAGAGAAAACTACCTAACATAGGTTATCGTAGTCGATCAAATTTGCGAGAAGCTACCTCACGTGCTAACCGCACTGACGACCAGAGAGAGACAGATCGAGAAAATATTCGTATTGCTATGTTAAAATTGCGTTTTTTGTTTGCGTTTTTTGTTTTGCGAGTTTGGTACAAATCAGTGAAAAAGTCTCAAGCTGAGTATTACAAATATTAATATTAATCAACATTTAATTTACACAAAACAATAAAAATTATTATTAAAATATTTTAACCGTTATTCCGGGTGATAGGACTTAAAAAGGTATTGCTTCCACAGCGATTTAATCCCAAAATGAGTTGAACATTCACAATCATTTCCCCGGGCAACGCCGGGTAACTCATATATATATACCGTTCTGATACTGACCGCTTTGATACTGACATTTCAGTTTACTATTTGATTTCAAATGCCGTTTGTTGTCAATAATAATAATAATAATATGTAAAATGGTTACAGTATATTGTTATTAATTTTTTAATTTATATTTAAGTATGTACATTTTCTATTGATGTTGAAATATATTTTAATGTATACATATACGCAAAATAATTAATACATTATATATATATCTTATATTGGGTTTAATAATTGTTAGTATTTGAATTAATAAACAGCTTGAAAATATAGCAAGATATACATAAACGACAGTCGTTACTCGTTGATTAAATTATAATTTCATTGCATGCAGAATTCAACCCCAACTGCTGTAGTGCCACCTCACGCTATTTGTAGCAGTTGGAATAGATTGTAACTAATCGGTTACTATCCCGGATTCAGAGAGTGAAAATCGTGATTTATGGTAACTAAAAAGACACGGGTGGCAATGATTTAGTATTTGGTGATATCCGCCTTCAAAAGAGCCTAATGCGGTTTTCCATGTCATTTCTCTTCGATGTAAATGTTGTACATAAATAATTAAATAAACTGTACATACCATTTCGGTTACATAAAATATAATTAGGTAAACGCTTTTGTAAAATTATGACGATTTTAAATGCATAATTTAATGTTCTTCTTTTAAACTGTTTATTTTTCTTTAGTGGTGTTATAGTTTCTGTGGTGTTATTAACTTAGTGTAAAATAATTTCACGATTCAGAGATTCTTCTAAACGTTAACATATCGATTTAGTCGAAAAATTTTGCTTTTGTTGATTTTCGTACCATGATATATATGATATATATTATATCTGTGTAAATATATGTCTACAATATTTCAAATTAAATTCTGTTATCATAAATCGATTTACAAAGTATAAATAATGTTTCTTGAAATACGTATTATTATAATTGATTGAAATAGTGCTATAGAATTTCTATGTGTAGCTACTACGACAGTTTTTGCGGTGCATAGAGCATAGGTAATAATTAAAGTAGGCATCATAACTTATCATTCATATGTAATTTAGACTGCACCCTTTGGGTGTGGCAGGACGTCCCAGTCATGTTTTTGGCCAAAGAATAATTCAAAATTAGCTAGTTGTGTTATGTACATTTTAGTAGTTTACAAAAAGCAATTAAGGAATATCCTGATACATTTGATTACCCTTTTTTTTACCTGTATATTGACCCAATTATTTTTTTGTCTGTTGTGCAGTATTATATTCTCTGCAATTTCATAAACAAGGGTGCCAGTAAAAGGACGGGCTGTTAACAGGGCGCGGCTTATTGTTTTGCATTTAAAAATTATAATAAAATAACTATTATAATGGTGTTAAATCATAGTAACTGCAGATAATACCAAACATGATTTTGGGGATATCAAAATAGCATTAGATATTACTAAAATATATGAGTAAACCATTTTTACATTATTTAGCTAAGATTTTAAGCTGAAACTAAATTGCGTAAATGGCAAGCGTTTTATAGATGCTTTTGATTATAATCCTCAACAAATATAGTAAAAGTCTTGACGGTAAATTCTAAAATAAATGGCTTGAAAAGATAACGAGCTAACTGAAATACGTTCTTATGAGAGTAATTATAAAGTCCTTTAATTAAGCGATGGAGAAATATTAAGTTTTTAAAATGTAGTGTAGTTTAACTTAACGGAAGCAGCTGGGGTTGTATTTTATTGTGTATCAACGTATGGTTATAGTGCAATTTTTTTCACTACACACTATTTTGACCCGAATCTTACTAATTGGAGTAAAACTGTTTCTCTCTTAAAACTTTTAAAAATTTGGCAGAGCAATTACTTTTTTACGATTATTCCCGGTTGGCTATGTATAAAAACGGTCCAACGAATCCAGTGCAATTAAAATCTCTCTAGGTACTCGTTGTTGGGGTAGCAATTAAAAGCGTGAATGAATTAATCATAAGAAAAAAAATAATCGAACGAGAGACACGGACTCCAGGTGGTGGGTAAAATGGAGAATTTCTGCAAAGCAGATGTTTTTAATGGTTCATAAGTAGCATTCTTACCAACCAACGTGGCATGGCAGGACAAGACTTAATTAACGTGAATCCAAGAAAAGTGATTTCGTGTACTAAAAAGAAACTGACTGGAAAATTCATTTTTAACATTTTACTTTTAAAATATTTTACAATACTCTCATGACAACTATTTAAAATGACTCACGTTATTTATTTGATAACCCTAATTTTCTTAATATCAATGTAATAATGTAATAATGGGTTCATTGTTCTCACATTAAGGCAACCAATAGGTATTATTATTTCTTTTCATTTTTAATACAATTATAATTTTATGGTCAAACTTTGTTTTTTTTAAAAAAAAAATTAACAATTTCACAAATGATTAATTGTTTTTAATTTATTTTTTTCATTTTATTTTAGCATTTATAACGGACTAGAGGTTATTAGTATTAGTTGAAGAACTTTTATTTTGTTTTTGAATGTTAAAATTACATTACTATAATTTTTAATTTAGTAATGACGTGGTGTTACAATTGTGCATACATTTTTCAAGATAATTTAATATTTGAATATTCAACATGGAAACTATAATTTGATTTAAAGCAAGTGTTCCGTAAGAATTTCTCACAATTTAAAATGCAATAATGTTGTGAGACGTATACGTAATAATTGCATTACTCTTATCGTATAAAGTAAAATATGTGCAGACTTTCATATAGTTTTCAAATTTACCCATATCATGTTTTTGACTTTGTTCTTTAAAATAGTACCTATATATTATTTATCGTTTTGAAAACAATACTCATCGGTCACTGGATAGAAAATTTTTCCCTGTGGCTAAAGAGGGTAAGTCTATTTATAGGAAATCACATTCTCCGAGGACCTGTCATGGGCAGGGGACATTTTTCCGTGTGTATATCTAGGAAACGTTTTTCAATTTTTTTGTTTGCTTTTGCGTTAAAAGGGAACAGAAAAAGGGAAACGACACAAAGTATAAACGCTGTGACAGCGATACGAGACAAAAATATAATCGGCCATACCCTCTCTTCAGTGTGAGACACGTCAACCGCAAGAGAGCGGCGAAAACTTTGTTGTTGTATTGCATTTTAGGAGAAACAGAGATAGCGTAGAGTTTGAGGAAAAATTAATATTTTTAATATTTATTCTTTTAATTTTTTTTTTTGTTTACAATTGCATGCACTGTATATTATTTGCAGATCTGCGTTGGTTATATTTCTACAACCATCCAATATAAACCCTTAAGATAAAATACTGCCTATTGCATATTGCATTTTTAAGACTATGAACAGTAAAAAATGGACTATACTAAACGGCATGTCTCACCGAGATTTGTCATTGAATTTGTCAGATCTCCATAGTACATACATCCTGTATATCAATCGAGTATTTAAATTAAATCGTGAGAAATAAATTGATAATTTTAATCAATGTTTGTATATTTATATTTAAATTATAATGTAATGTTTTAGTTTTTAAGAATTATTACTGTTTTATATGATGGCGTAAAATTGAAATCTAAAATATAAGTACCGTTAACATTTAAACTTTGTATGAAATGCAATTGTTAAGGTTTTATGATAAACTAGTGATACCTTGGTAATAAAGATTTACACAACATCAGGAAAAATAAATTACTTAATTTAATTTATAAGCTGGCTTATTTATTAGATTAAAATAATAAATGAATCATGACATCAACTTTTTTGTTATTGTTTTACGGTAATAGTATCAAATAAAATGCCCATATCTGTACACGGTAGATTATTTGAACAAATATAAATATTGGCACAATAATTAAGAACAATTGTAAACATATATATTTGGGGGTTGTTGTAGTGGTAGTCGTGACGTGGAGAATAAGTCGTATTATTTTACATGTACAGACAATAAAAAAAAAAAAAAAACATATAGGTAAATATATATAATCATATAATTATTTAATGATGCCAATTATGGCTATAAATTAAAGTAAAATTAACATCCATATTTATTTTACTTCATGTACTTATATGTCGGTACTTGTAATAATTTAATTTACTTATATTATAGCTGTCTCGATTAATATTACAAACATAATACCTATACTAGTATTTGGCTATAGGTTATTTTTATTTTCGGACTTTCGTACCATTATTTATAAAATTCAAATTGATTGATATTGTTTTCATTTGGCAGTTTTTAAATGAATATATATATATATATATATATATATATATTTAAAGATCATGTTTTATAAATGAAGTATAGTTGTATTAAAATTACATAATCATATAATATTCTTTTGTTTCATTAATAACATAGTGCTTAGTTTGTAAATAAGAAACAACGTTTTATTAATTTTATATCAAATTAATTATGCAATGTGTGTGTATACGAGCAAGAGAGAGAGAGAGAGAGTATTTACTTTATTTTATTACTTTCAGAGATCCATATTATCTGAAATTCATGTATTGATTTCAACGAAAATCTTTGTAAATAAGGTATACGTTTTTAATGTTAATGTTTTCTTTTTGTTTCAGGTAAACGTTCTATTTCAATCGGTTTAAGTGCTTGGGGGATATGGGGATGCATCCCTAATACGTGAGTACATTATTTTCTCGTCTAACGCTAATGTTTTCAATCGTATTTTCTTCTTCACTGGAAAAAAAATCGTTATTGTTATTTTTTATTTTTATCTTTGTACGTGGATTTTTGTCTCTGGAACAGATAAACAGTGACAAGAGGTAGTGAATAAATTACTTCTTGATAAATGTATTCGGTTACCATGCAATAGAATACGACTATAATATTGAGAGCAGCCTTTAGAATTAATTTTTCTTTTCTCCAAAAAAGAAAAATTTTTTAACATTTTTTAACCGTCCAATGTGACCCGAATTCAATTCAATTTTTATTGTACACCATTACCCGTTACATATATATTTATTTATTAAATATTTGAATAGGTAATATAATTTCTATTTGAAAAACAAATGCTAAATGATTACTCTACCGTTCTTAAATTATATAGGTTTATTACGAGTATTTTTATAGTATAGAATGATTTTCAATTCTACTAAAAATACACATAATATATTCTATGTCTGTGCATTTTATGTTGTTTATAATTCAATTATTTGAATCTTATCATAATCATTATTCGTCTCTCCTGTGCGATTGTATTTTTCTATTAACACATCACTGATGGATTTGTATAAACTACAGAGGAGTGGCTCGAGACATGAATTGACTTTTACACACCAGAAAACCACACACCCTGTCATTATGGTAACCTTTAAATTCTAAAGAAATCCTAAAGAAATGTTTTTGGGTACTTTTTAATCGGAAATGTTACATGGAATTTTCTTTGGTTAAAAAATAGAAAAATTTTTATTTCAGGTAGTTATTCTGATAAAATAAAACTTATAATCTTCAAACACTCTCATAAGAATTTAATTTAATTTTTAATGTGTTTATAATAATACATTTATGTGTGATGAATTATTATTGAATAAATTCTAGCTTAATAAGCTGAAAATATTTTAATTAACCTTATTGACAACTATCATACTATTTTTGCGTGCGAAATATGTATACAATAAAGTATTGTGGTAAGGTTTATAAATTTAATTAAAACCGTGTTTGTGCAAATGCTCACCTATTTTGATGATTTTACAGTAACATTTTGAAGATACATTTTTAGAGTTATAATTTCAAATAATTGTATAGAGTTAACACATTGTTGTATTATTTCTTGTGCATACAAATGATTAATCCAGCTAATAGATATTGATTTATTTAATACAGTCACCGCGCAAAAAAACTTTGTATTTAAAAATGCAACTTACTTTTTTTTTTGTGCAAAATAAAATCGAAATAATAATAGTTCTTTTTTCATACTTCGATAAATCCAAAATAATTTTCAGTTCATTCTGTGAATTTATTTTATTAGGTTCATCTTCTGATACTGTAATGATATATACTGTAATTATTATAAAAAATATTAAAGCTCTAAGGAAATAAGAATACCGTAATATTCATTGATAAAAATATTTTTTCTTCCATTCATTAAAATATTTATTTGCACTGATAATATGTAAGTGCATTAAATGTTCCTGCATAGAACATAATTTAAATAATATTTATAATAGATAAATGAGAATATTGGGTAAAATTTTAAATAATGTAGATAGCTTTGCCTTGCCATATGACAGTTTAATATTATTATGTGAAGATTAAATTATTTACTAACAGTCGCTCGTTTATTCTTATTGACAGGCCCTTCACCCGCTTTCCACAGTCTCATCTAACATCAAGTAAACGATTGGGAATAAATATAAAACTACACACATGTACACATTTTTTGCAACATAATACTACGTAATTGGCACGTCATCCAATGAAATCCTCTTACTCCACGTACAATATATATTTGTCATTACCTATAAATGTGACAAACTCGTTCTAGGTGAAATCAATTTATAATACGATACTTATCAAAAATTCCGCTTTACGGTATAATTTTAAATTCCTTAAGTGGCCTTATGCAATTATCATAACTTGATTGTGGTCATTAATTGATGTCTTATTCTCAGCTGTCATATACATAATATGATATTATGATGTAGACGTGATATATTTTGAAAAAATTACACTTTTTTGAATAATTGGATTTGTGTGATTTATTTTCTTAATAGATAAAATTGTGTTATAATCCTAGTGTTATATACTTATGCTTTATGAATTATAAGTGTGCACTTATAGAATATTATTAAGGAAACTTTGTTAGGCGATAGAAATAAATCCAATCATATCCATTGTCATGCAATATATAGTCGTGGTTATTGATTTTAAATTATTGTTTTGTTTTATTTTTTTGTTTACACGTTTTTCGACAAAGCTCAAACTCAAATAGCTAGTACATGTTATATAATGATGTTATTTTCGGTAAGAAATAATTTGATATCTTTATATTTTATATTATTTATATAATAGATATGTTACTAATAAATATATTAAGAGTTTTATTTCGATGGTTATCGATTTTAACTTATAATGTTTTTATGTTATAATGTACTATACTATTTTTTGCTTAAACATACAATTTTCAATGAGCGTACTACTTATGTTAAGGTTATCAATCCCCAATTATGTATAATATTTATGTTCTTTTGTTAGTTAATAGTTAATATCTTTCAATACATCGTATTTCCTGTTAAAAAAATAAAATAAAATGTAGGTAATGAACTTAAGAAAATATTTTATATCATTTGTCATAATTTATCATCATACGTTAGCTAGATATATTATAATTATATATATATATATATATATATATATATATCTTTTTATGTTCTCCTCAATACTCTATTGTTGGTGTTATTTTTTCTTAAAATATATTTTTCTTGAAAATATGTTCCAGATGCACTATATATATAATAACAAACGAATTTCAAATTCATAATTAACGTTACTCCTGCAAGATGTTGTTAGATTACACCTGACAGGTTCATTTTTACACACATAAAGTTGAGATAGATGAGGATTCATTGTTATGAGATATATAACTTTGGACGCGTTGAGTCGTCAGACGGCCTTTGTTAATTTAATTTAACGTCAATTCAACGAGTTTTACATAAGTAGTTTTTCGTTCGTGAAAATATCGTAAAAGCCTGTTCCATTTCACTTTAAATTGTATATATTATACGGTTTTCCATTATCAATATTTTCCACTAGACATATATTGCATTTTATTTCACATGGTCACTGTAAAAATAAAAAATAAAACCAATTTTGTCATAGATTAAGCTGTAGAAATTTGTTCATAACCATAAATTATACCCATATTTAGGTATTCTTATTTAATTTAATATCTAGATTATAATCGTTGGTTTGAAAATTTAATTAACTCAGTAAAATAATGTCTTTCTAGCCAATTTTAATTGAATTAAAATTAATTTTCGTTGGTTTGTACTCGTAATGCAGCCTATGTATATAATATTATACATTAATATGTAATTCAGCTAAAAAATAGTTTTGATTATTTGTAATCAGTTAAATTGCAGGTAATACCTATTAAATTTATTATTTCCAAATCTTAGTTTTTATATATTTTATTATTAATGTTCAGCAAAGTAAATAACATTGGCATTTGGCAAACGGTAGTATTATTATAAATATATATTTCACATGTTTTGTTTGCATGAGGAATAAATATTTATTTTGTAAAAAACGCTGGTCCTATATATTTGTATTATGATTTAGTCGGCAATTGCTAGATATTTCATACTTATATTATACTTCTATTCTTATATTAATTTTTATTTTTTTTTATTTGCATAACACCATTTATATTTTTAAGACTAAATGAAGTTCAGATCATACGATCTTATAATAATTATATTATTTTCTGTATTCTACTCTATTAAACTAATCCAATATAATGAGTTGAAAAATCACATTTTTCAAAAATTTAACAAACAAAAAGCGTTTTAAGTAAATTATTGTTATTTTTTTTCTTTTATTTCTAAGAAAATTATTCAATACCATATATCATTAGTTTAATAATGTTTTTTTTTTTTTTTTATAAATACTAATTTCCTTGGTGGTTGATTTTTTGACGCCAGCTAGTTCTGTACGTAAAGCCATTTTTCAAATCCTATATAGTTCTGGGTGATAAAAAATATAGCGATGTGGCTTGTTACAGGTTATTATCTGTGTAATTTTGTCTACTTTAAAATAATCATTAATATGTAATAGTGTTTAACCGAAATAGTGTTGAAAAAAACTCTTTTTAATCGATTTTGTTGGATTGTTTGTTGTACAGGTTTATTGTGTTACGTCTATCTTTTATTATTTCTGTAAACATAATAATTCACGTGGTTAGCTGTGTGTCATGAAAAAGCTTTTTTACTAGTTAATATTAAGCCAAACGACTTTTAGAAGTCATAATAATTATTCAAGTGGAAACCTATTGTTGATAATAATAACAAGCTTTTGAAACAACACTGTTCGGTTACTTTGTATTTATGATTGGAACCTAAATATTGTTTAATATTAATCTACCTTGGCTAGATGAAAGGAGATGTTTTCACTTGAGCTTTTCGGTAGATAAAGGTTTATGATTTTCTCTTTCTATTGTTTCAGTTGCCTTCTTGTTAACTAAATTGTACAAATCCTATTGGTAAATACCAAACACGATTATAAATATTTATGAAAAGTGTTATCATTTAATTTAAAACCTGAACACGCGTATTCTCAACAGTTAATTTGATTAAATTTAAATGTAAACTTAAATAACCGTGTTAATTTTAGTACTACGTCCTATAACGGAGATACCTATTCATTTATACTAAAGTAATTTGATTTTTACCTCGTTCAGTCAACTATTGTTATAATCGTTTGGCTTTAAAACAGTATTCTACCATGTATAGTAAGAAGTAACCTCTCGGAATTCTCGTTTCCAGTACTGCTGAGAGTGGGTGAAATATAGTAATTTCGTTGTTTTGTTTCTAGTACAGCATGCATGTTGTCGGAAGTTATTCATTTTTGTGAATAACGCTAAATCGGGCATAAACAACCCAATCTGTAGGCAATTTGCCTAACTTCTTGTATTTTTCAGCTTTGTATTTTTATTTCCCCACCCTAAATCTCTATAAAGGGGGATTAAAACATGAGTTTAATGTATTGGAAGCCGCGTGCCGTTTTCAAAGAGCCCTGACCGCCATTACCATAATTGATACTTAAGTAAGTACCTACCTTCACTACATTTTCACTATACTCTTCTTTCGCTCTATCGTATTAATATAACAGCGATAGCATGTATAAGAAAAACGACCCTTGGCGAACAATAGTAATAAAAACTGACCGACCAAAATAGGACAGTAATTAAAAGGCTTATTGAGAATTTTCTCAATTTCCGTCACTATATAAGTAGTGTTGGTAGCCGACAGTGGCTTATACTGATACGCCAATATAAATGCAGAGGGTTTAACCTTAATAATATTAATAGCGTCCCTTTGATTCGGCGAATCGTACTAGCATTCGAAGCTTTTCATCGATTCAAATTTTAAATATTCACATTGCAATAATCTTATAACTAATAGCATTCCAACTTTTGAATTAATCTGATAAATTATTTTAGCTGCTGTTCAATTAGTTGGTTTCGATGTGAACGAAACGTTTCATATTATATTGTTTTAGTTCATGATTAACGAATTTGTTAGTGAATTTAAATTATAATGTTCAGTTGATTTTGAATTTCATTATGAATATTCTGTGCGCTTAATTCGTATAAATTATGTTGTAAAATGTACATGTGATGCATAAAGCTATTTATTACTGTTAAACGTAATCACACATATAAACTATGTAATTATTGATCAAATACAAAATTTAAACGGAAATTGTTTCAAATTATCATCTTGTTATCGCATGTAACCCACTTTATCGTAATAAACAATTGCCGAACGTACCATCATTGTTCGTGCTTTAGCTTGTCATCAAACCGTGTACTATACTTATTATCAGTCATAAATTGCATTTGTCATGTATCACGCTGTATTGTGCTTGAATTTTACTGCAGCGGATGAAATCGACATAATGGTTTTTAAAAGGGTATAGTGCACGTGCGTGTGTACATAGGAAAAATGTAGGTATGCATTATTCCCGCTCCATAGTTTTATATTATCACACAAATCCGTTTGGATGCATTTTTATCTCCTGCGCGTATTCACTTATATTTCACATACAGTTATTTTTATGTATACACATGTATTATAAAATAATGAATGTAATTCTTGCAATTACTATTTATATGTATTATGTACACCGTAAGACATCCTACGTGATATGTACCAGACCACTTCCGCACTTAGCCGTGCAACAACGGTCGCATCTGCTATTATATTCGAGTCGAAAATGAACTTTTATACTATCATTCAATAAATTCCCCTGTATGACCGTATTCGTAAATTATCTTCATTTTGCAATCAGGATTTAAATGTAATGTACGTATCGATAAAAAATTTTTTTCATGACTACAAAGTCTCTGGGCTATTTTCATCTATTGCTTGCGCACTTGAATTGCTTGCTATAATCCATCTTCGTCTTGCGTATTTTATAATTGTCATTTCTGATAAAACGTTCGTGGTACAGTATTTCAGTGATAACATACGCATAAGTGACTATAGAAAGCCATTGGAATCTCATCAAATCGTGTTTGGAGTTTTGGCAATATTTTCTATATTTATAGGGTGTATACGATCAGCGTGTATTTTCAAATTTTAGCGGCCATGTACAGACAAGTAAATAAGTAGTGCTTTACTGACTTTTCTCATTCATTCATTATTTATATATTTATCATACATTATTTACAATAGCATTTGTTTCCAAAGTTGTATTAAAATAATAGTTTATTATTAATTGATTTTCTGACCATTACAGAAAATTAGTCTTCAATAGTTAAAATTATGCCTTTTTATTTGGTATAGTGATGCATTTTACTTTAACTGGCATGCAATATTTTCTATAATAATGACTGACTCGTTTCATCTTTAAATAAGGAATTAATTCAAATTATTATGTTGATTAATTTATGTATATTTACTAAAATAATATGTCATGAAATCAATAATATTATAGTAACAATATTCAATATTTTTAATTACACACGTGGTTATAGCACGGTGCTCATTGGTTTACCTTGACAAATTTCTTTGATTTTTTTTCTTATATAAAGAGAAGAAATATAAAATATAAAATAAATAATATTTATTCATGAGATTCTTTTTAATTGGTTATATATAGTTTAAAAATTAAAACAAATATATACTAATATTTAGATA
The DNA here is from genome assembly GCA_025469195.1 of Chaitophorus viminalis. Classification (NCBI taxonomy): domain Eukaryota; kingdom Metazoa; phylum Arthropoda; class Insecta; order Hemiptera; family Aphididae; genus Chaitophorus; species Chaitophorus viminalis. The sequence continues at coordinate 202,056 of JAIPRK010000209.1, forward strand.
TGCGTACAATTTACAGCACTGTATATAGAAAAATTTGATAAGAAAAATACTACTGTTTTTATCTAAATTGTTTTGGCATGACGTATGAACAAAATCAACTCGGCTAAAATATTGAGCAACTAGATTTTTGTCAATATGAATACGAGCAGAATAATCCCAATTATTTTCATGTAATATCCGGTTTTAATTGAAAAATGAGTATATTTTTTTTATCGTCCAAACGAATGAAAATCGATAAAAACTTTTAGTTATACCTATACAAATTATTTTATATAGGTAAGTATACAAAGTATCTATTCGTATATTGATTCTATTTATTTACTGATTTAGAACGCTTACCACATTTTACAGAAAATTGAATTATTTAACCTAGTCGTTGAACCTTTAACCACGGTAGAAATGATATACATTTAAAATCTCCTTTCCGTTAAAAATTGTATATTAAATCGACAGAAAAAAACCCCTGCGTGATTGCACATATGGTCCGCTGCTTATTTGAATGAATTCAGTATATACCGCACTGGCTCGAATCATATCGATCCATTTGCCCTTATAGGGGTAGGCTGATAAAACAAAAGAATTCATCCGCCATACATTTCTTTGTCCGGATTAAACGCGATTACCGCGTTGCGGATCTTTTCAATTTTATGGCCGTCGCGAAATGTGATGGAAAAAAAAATAATAATAAAGAAAAACACATACGCATACGCGCAAGCTCGGATATACATATAAAGACACACCCATATATATATATATATATATATTAAAGTGAAGGGGAAAGGACAACCGACGAGGACGAAAATTATACTCTGGATAAAAAGAGAAAAAGAAAAACCCTGACGGGAAATTGCCTACAGGGGTCTCCGGATCCGCACTGATAGTAGTGAACTACCCCCTGCTGCCATCAAGTCGCTGGGGACATAAAGTAGGCTTTTAGGTTTACGACAAGCGGTCGGTGGGACCCATGAATCAATTGCAAAAGCCGATAGTATAACGTGTGGATGGAAAGTTGATCTCTTTGCGAGTCACAGCGGCATGTTTTTGTGTAGACTATATTATATAGACAATGCGAAAACTATGCCTGAAAAGAAAAAACTAGATATATAGATGATGCCAAGATATTTCATTTTTATAATTAAAAAATATAATCCCGTGAATGTCTATATAATATATTAGATTATAGTTATTTGATTGTGAGCATATCAATTTTATTCTGCTCCATGAATAAATCATAATGTTCAACACGGAAATGATATGACGTAAATGGATTAAAAGAAAACTTGAATATAATTTTTAAAATATGATATAATGACCATTAATTTATTCATAAGTTAATATTTTTTAATATATTTGATAACACGCTGTCATACGTTTGAATTAAAAGGAAAATAATTTTTTTTATTTCAATCACCGTGTATTATTATCTCGATTATTAGATACAGTGCATAATACACACTTATTATATTATCAAGATTTTCATAAAATAATTTATGATCGAAATCCATATTTACCTTTGCTTGTGGTTCTTATATTGACATGGGCGCGTATAATCATAAAACTGTAAAAAAAAATGTATATAATTTTTTTCTAAAGTGAAATCGATTGTTTACAAGGATTCGTTACGAATCGCAATATTTTTTTTTTTTTTTGCGCGATTACGTCTAACTCGAGTCTAATTATAGTATTATTGGAATACGGTAATTATGTTTATTATTATATGTATACACGCGGGCTACGATGATAAATTGAATGGAATATAAGGTCACCTCCAGGAGTCGTCATCTGTTTATAGGCAGGTTTTCGTCGTGCATGTATAACTACTGATATTATGAAAAGAAAAGAAAAAAATTCAAAACGGTGAAGATGGATTCCACAGGGGTTTTGTGCGGTTGGTAGGAGAGAGAAGAGTAGTGAGGGTAAAAGGAATGCAATAAGCCGACAAACGAAACGACATTGTAAACGGATTTCTTTCTTTGCCGTGATTTATACGCGAATTTCAGAGATTAAACGCCGAGGGAGTATTTATTCTAATATTATGTCCCTCGTGCGGATCAGTCGGTGAACGGATCGTATGTCTTCGGGGTCACACATCGCGCGCAGATGATGGATATGGTATTATTGGATGGAAGTAATGTAATATATTGTACAGTTGTAGTGTAATTGAAAGTGTATATAGTGTATGAAGAAATCGGTTTTTTCTTTTCTCGCCCTAGGTCACACACACGTGGATCTATTGAAATGTGTCGACGAGTTGTGTTTTTTCTACCCCAATGAATAAAACGATAAAAACGACAAAACTACCAACATGGGAAATCGGAAAAAGAACAACTGGAAATGCGCCGAGCTGTACAAACAATAATAACAGTCGTAACTACTAGATTAGAAAAAAATCTGTTTCGATTCTTGCTCCTTTTGTTTCCATCTTTTCCGTGACACATTTGGTTGCATTCCAGTTTTGATAATATAATCATTTCCGTAATCAAAATTCTGATCTGGATCACAAAAAGATATAGAAAACATTTTTATCATGACATAATAATTAATTGTTAAAATCCAAATACATATAAGCTATAATAATATATTAAAAATAAACCGTTGATATATATATATATATATTTATTATTCAGTCTTCAAAGACAGTGTTTGTTTTTTTTTCATTTATTTTATAATTATTAAATTTATAATTATCATCATTTGTTTCGGGCAATTAACGTTTGATATAACAATACAATAATGTAAGTCCGCTTTTATTTCTTCTCCTTAGTCAATAATAAATATTCATTCTAGTAAAAATGCTAAACGCCTTAATTCACGTTTAAAATGAAACATTTAAATTGTATTAGAAACGTTGTAGACTATATATATTATAGTATCTATATAATATTATATAAGATTATTTTAAAATACGTTATTTTTTTCCACATTTTGATTAAATGCAAATTCACATAAAATCATCCATTCTATACATTTGCATTTATCCTTGTTTTGAATCGTCTGTTTGTTTTAATTGACCATCTGTTCTCTTTGTTATTGCGTGTATCATAACTGCAGCGTAGCGTACCCTTAAAAGAATATTCCGTCATTGTCAATTGCGCCGCCATTTGTTGGTGATTTGTTCAAATGATTTCGTAGGTTCGTATGGTTATAAATGATTGTTATTAAAGACAAATGATTTATCTGAATTAAGATTAGTCGAAAAGAGCCTTTGTTCCACAACGCAGAGTTTTGTATGGAAAAATCCTTTTGACTTTTTAGCATCTCGTATTTCGCTGTGATGATTATTCTTTTTGATTTCTGTTCTCGGAGGAACATTTTGATGGGTGTTCTCAAATGTTATCATTTAATAATAGCAACACACACAGTAATTTTAAATTACGTTGTATAGCTCTTGCAAATATATATAACGCACATTTAAAATTAATCTACTTTTTTCGCATAATATTATATGGGTTTAATATTTCAAATTATTTGTTATCGTAATACATATGAATATCATATTGAAATTAATCGCCCCTAAATAGATTTAATTATGTATTTATTAATGTATCGCATATATTTAACCTAGATTAACCTCCGTTAGAACAGATTCGTAACCAACTATAAATGCAATTTATTTGTAATAAAAAAATCAAATTTTACTTGTCTTAATATTTTATTTTCATACGATTGTTAAATTTCATATTACTAGTGGTTATTGTTCTTAATAAGGTGTCACACCCGTTTGTGTTGTAATTTGATATTATCAAACTTAAAAGGAAGTATATTATCTGTGTCTTATCGAAAGGTTTTTTGCGAAATTTTAACTTTCAAGCGAGTTATGACTATGTACAATTTACAATTTACAATTAAAACTTCATAAAATCTTTTTGAGAAGACACAGATAATATCCTTCCCTTTAAGTTCGATAATGTCAAATTACTCTCATATTAAATCTAACAACAAAATTATTTCTACTAAACGCAAATTTGCTATATTGTACGTTTGTAAGACAGAGACAACAATTGCGGGTATGATGCCCTTGAAGATATATTACAAATTGTTTTATACTAATATTACATTACTATTTTTAAAATATCATTGACATAATACCCATATACGCCGCTTGTACTTTGCTTTCTTTGTTTAACGTACAAAGGCAATTTTTAAATCTAAAAATATTCTGAATTAAAACACAATTTCTAACCTTTTCATCATTACGAATAAATCGTTAAAGGTAAAAACTTGCTAAACTTGAAAAACGAATTTTAAAGATCACATGTTTTCATCCTGCCTTGTTGAATTATTATTTTTGTATTCGTATAAAAAAGTGACGTTGCTTTCGTAACATTTTAGAAGTTTGTAGAAGAACTACAATGTTTTAAAATAGGTAAGATTCAATTTTTTTCTCGTGGTTGTCAATGTTATTATTGTTGTTTTTTTTTCGAACTATCGAATATCGAAATCACGTGGTCGTTGTAAACGCATACTTACCAATAAATCATTATTCCAAAACACCGATTACACTGTATATTGTACATTCATTAGACACGTAATGTTATCAACAAATTGGATCATTAAGCAAAACGATAGATTAGAAAGTTTAATGAAGACAGTGCCCGGGGCGAAACTCTGAAACTTTGTGATATGCATATTGTTGCCCAGGAATTCCTCCGTTGTTTGTACATGGCGGAAATACGGAACGATGAGTTTTCCCATCTGGAATACCTTTAATATACTTACTTGGTAATTAAAAATTTAAATTAAAATAACTTGTTCAACCAGAGATTATCGATGATAAAACACAAAAACATGCATTTTCTCGCGTGTGTGCACGCATTTCTATTAAATGTCTTGTTTGTATTTAAAACCTATTTGGAAACAATTTAATTTTCATGGCAAGCCACTCTTTATACCGCATTAAAAAAAAAAATTCGTAGGATTATACTGTTTATAAGGCAAGTTAGCATCAAGTGTGCATGATGGGTTATTTTCCAACTCTCTGGTTTTATCCATTCTGAAGTATTATTGAAAGCCTTATTTTTAATGATCATTTACTAATCAGGAATATTGTGATTTTAATAATAACAATTTTTATACATTTTCATCGTGTCAAAAACGGTTGATGTGTTTCTCGTTATTATATCCACACCTACGATTATATAATATATTATATTATCTACAGGTTCATACGTATAAACAACATATTATGTATATATATTTCAAAATAAAAATATTCATCACTTCCATTGTTTGTTCGTTATGTCATCTGTCGGATACATTAATAACAAAAAAAAAAAAAACAAAAAACAAAAAAAAAACCTCACATCAGTTTCGATATTAACTCGACCACGAAAATTATTCATTTTTTTTTTTTAAAAAAAGATGAATTATATTTTTAATTTAAATATATGTAACTTCAATTAAAATAATATGAATCTGTCTAATTTTGACAGAAAAATGGTAATTTATGTAAGTACTTATTTTTTTGTGATTTTTTCGAGTTTCCTGAACTTTTTACGTGTACATAAATAATAAACAGATTATTATTTTTATGTTGTTGAAATATTGCAATTAGTGCAAAATCGCTTTGCTACACTACGTATATGTTAGACCATAAAGTGAACAAAGTTGTGTTGTTCCTAAACTTTCTGTTCACTGAGTTTCGAGTATAAACTACCAATAGGGTTTAGAAGACGATTCAATAAGATATACACCATATATAGTACCCAGTAATAGTATTGTTCGTGATACTATTCCCGAATCCTTGAAACACTTCTGATCGCACTCCACGTTTCATTTTTACTTTATGTGTTCCGACCATTATAAACATTTATAACTTATCGTCCCTTCGCTTCGATGTTAACTTGTTATACGTTTAATCCTGCGCACAAGTTTTAATAATAATCAACTATTTTTTAAACTATTAAATTATAAACAAGTATTTTATTGCTTTGTTATATTATATAAAGCCGTAACAAACTTCTCCGTAATTATAATAATCTACATACATAGTTCTGCGCGCTGTGCTTGATAGGCGCTCATACAACTAATAGGCAAAACGTTATTTTGCGGTCCACAATTTCCTAGCGAAAAGGTTAATTAAATTGCATGAGACAAAAGGCGGTGGTGGAACTCGCATTCTTCTTGTGTGTTTACGACATTACGAGACACCGTAGTGTGTTGTTTTATTTAGAATGATAAAGGCCGTACGGAAGCCTCATTATATATAATAGATGTTTTTTGCCCTTGTTGCGCAGGATCAGCTTCTCTTTTCGTAATCATAATTGGATAACAAATAAGAGCGTGTGTGTACGCGAGTTGTAGTATTAGTCCTCTGCGGATGTTAGAAATAATATTAACACTAAATAGGTACAATGTCGTCGTGTACAGTTAGACGCAACGTGATAATATAGTATAGGTACTGCCCCTGTCTCCTGTCGTATCATTAATCCTTTCGACCGTTCTGTGAAAAAAATAAATAAATATATAAAAACTTTCGTACTGCATAGCATCTCCAGTAACTATTACCTATCCATAATAGTTATATATATATGTATATATATATATATATATGTATATAAAGTATAAATATTTTTATGCTGACTGACTGACTGATCGATTCATTACTATCGCCTAAACATTTGGTCAGTAGTTTAGTTCTATGATGTCTGGAGACCCGCTTAGAAAGAATATTTTAAAATGTAATCAAAAATAGAAAACGTTATTTCTCGATAGGATTTTTCAACACGAAAAAACTGCACATGGACGAAGCTTGGTTGAACGGCTAGTATAATACATAAACTTTGTATGTTTATTCGTATTGTACACGAGTGGCTCCAGATAACAAATCACACACAACCACGCCGATCGTCTCAAAATCCTGGGTCGCGCCCAGTAAACCACACACATCACGTCATCACCCTGCGGTTTATATAGCGCTTAAACGCGTCCCCTGGGGCAATAAATGTTGTGGTGAACTTCGGACTCACTAGTCTGGTTCTGAAATTATATTGGTTTATATAAGCCAAACAACACACAAATGTCACCATCGCCGGAGAATTTTAACGTTGCCCTGCTGTATACACTTTAATACCCGTCGTCTTATCTTCCACTCGCATTTATATACATGTATACATGTATATATATATACATATATATATATATATATATATATATAAATATATATATATATAAACAATGTCTGATTAAATTTGTGTTTTGGTTATTTGGTTACATTATATTATCTTGATGGAATGACCGCTGTCGCACATAAGTCTCGCCATCCAGTCGCCTTGGTCTCTCCGTGATGACCCGACCATGTTGTGCATTTATTGGTATAATTATTTGACGGAAAATAAAATGCTGTGTTTTTGCATTCGATGCAATTGTAAGTTTTAATCGAACGAGAGAATAGAGAATATAGATAGATATAGTTTTCGTTGAGAGAAAGAGAGAGAAAGAAATCGGTATGTATATACATTCTATGTCTCTGATCCCCGGACGGAGGAAAATGCGAAAAATAAAATATATATACTGCGTTGACCGTTCTTGAATTACGAGTACATTAGGTTTAATTCAATCTTCTTCCGTTTGGTTATTACGACTGTACACAGCAAAGTTCGATATCCGGTTGAATGCTCGACATTGTTTGTGACTGTTGCGCCGTAAAATCCCTAATGCCAGCCAATCAAATAATTCAGACTCGTAACTTATTTAATCAATTTAGATCGACGGTCTTGTGCTTGTTAATAAAATATACCGAAATCGCATGTACGCGCATGACGGACGCTACCATTTGATCGAATCTAATAGTACATTAATTCTAAATTGGTTTCAACTACTATAATATGTCTACCTGTAGACCTACGTTGTTGTTATTTTCCCAATAGTTAATGGAAAAGGATAATATTATAATAACGGCGAGTTTATGATAAACAAAATGTTTAGTTTACTGCGTCATATTAATTACATATTTTTTTTACAATCAATAATTTATATTTTACTATTATCGTCTTGATTCGAGAAAAAATAATGATTTTCACAAATAAACGTTATACTTATAGTTTACAGGTATTAAACAATATTTGTTTTAATATAATAAAAGCTCGTATTTTGTTCTTTCAGCTATACTACATGTTATCGATTGTTGAATTCTTAGTATTTTGTTTTTTTTTTATATAACCGAAAATAACTTTTGCGCCATCGAGCATTGTGCATGCTGTATCTGAAATGACAGTTTCATAGCCATCTGTCCTAATGATATATTATATTATATGTTTTCCTGACTTTGTATAACCATTTCGTACTTGATGCGTAATGTTGGCTGCAAACTTTCAACGTTTTCCGTATACAAACACTATAATAATAACCGACACGGTTTAACGCGAATCCTCATCATATTGACTTAAAAACATGTATTACACACACTCGCACACACACGTTCACTTTATTCTCGTGCCATCTTTCTCGACTATTCTTGGTGTAATATGTCACGAACGATCAGTCGAGTTTAACCGCTATACGAAATTTTATCTCGCAGCTTCTCACGTTGATCGTTTAGTACTTGATGAATGTTGTTTTATTAAATTAGGAGAAAATATTTATGATCTGTATACGCTTTTATCGTTTACTGTGTTTGAATTATTCAAATTTAATAAAAACAATCATTTATTGTATCCAATATTATGTATACGTATATAAAATAAAGTAATCAAAGTAATATTATAATAAAAGTCTCAAGAACATCCAACGCATATAAATACTATGTGTACAGGAACACTGTAATATTGTTATGAACCCTTAATCGTGTTATTATTTGGAGTACACCGTTAAGTAAACTAACTCATAACAATATTATGTGGTTTTTGACGTATTATTTAGTGCCACCGATTAAGTTTTTTATTTACTGACGTTCCCATTACACAAAATTATCTCTCTAATATAATAGTATCAGAAAACCCCATATAGTATCATTGGTTATACTAGCTAGTATTTATAATTAATGATAGTATCTATCTGGTCTCAATATTCACGTGAATGTAATATATAATTTCATATTTATTGTTATCTTCTAAATATCTGTATAGTGAAATAAAAAGTGCATATTTATAATTTAAACAGTTTATTATTTACTAACTTTGAACAGTCATTATATAATACACTATAGCTATAGGAATATTTAAATTTTAAACTATATCGTATCAAAAATAATAATTAAAATAATAAATAATAATTAAATGAATAGAAATAATTTATTTTTTGAAATATTATATGTGTAATATATTTATAGAAAAATGGATATGACGATTTCGTTTTTACTTGTTAGTCGTAAATTGTATAAACACTTGATATTAATTAGAACTATAACTAAATCATACAGATACATGCGCTTTGAATTATAAAAATGAATCTTAATCTGATGACATTTGTTAAGTTTAAAAGTCCATGAAAATATTTTGTTCCAAGATCATTCTATATTTTGGAAGTACTACAGGCTTGTATATTTTAAATTTTCTCAAATCACATGCACCACATACAATATAGTAATGAATGCATTTGAAATCCAATAATTAAGCTTAATGATAAATATTATGATAATTTACGTCCAATCAGTATATTATGGTGACTAATAAAGCACACGTGCCCCGGTGGTATAGAACATTATTTGAACTAAGAGATTGGACGACTTAAATAATTAGCGAGTATGCGCGTGTCGCTCGCGCCATTCAATATAGTACAGTGCGTCAGAATTCCATGCCAGATAATATGTCACACAAATACGCATTTAACAGCTTATATAATGGACGTCATATTTTAATCCTATAACGTCTAATACCGTTCGTATAATTCTCGACGTCTTTCGAATTAGAAAAAAAAATAAAATAAAAAAATAAATAAATAATAACAAGAAAAACACGAGCCTTTTTTAGTCACGTCATCATCGTGAACTGTACCTGCACACATTGTTGTAACCTAATCTAACCTCACTATGTATATACAGTGGCTCGATGATATTATGCACACGAAACGTATAATATATTATAATGTATAATTAAATTATCAATTTACCGTCGATGCCCGAGGCACGTGCGTTGTTTATTATATGCACCCCGTCAATGTAATATATTTGTATACGCAGAACACGTGTGTATGCGCGTACGCGTTTTAAGAAATTTATTGATCGACAACGTCACACAACATTTCATATCACGCATGAAAAAACAATTTGACAAAATTATTCCGGGGTACCGAGTGTAATAATATAATAGTATATATATAGTACATAATATTATATCGACGTCCCTAGCGAAGACGGTCGTAATTCACGATTTTTGTATGGTTAGCGTCTTCTGTTTGCACATATTTTTCTCTATTAAATACGAAAACAACAGTATATCAACTCCGGCAAAGACATTGTAAAATGATATTATTAAGTATTATAAAATGATGATTTTCTTGCAAAAAAGTAGTTAAGTACTTGAGGTATTATCACTACTACTAAATTATTTAGTATTATATCTCTCTAAAATATTATATAATGTTTTTTTAGTTACCAATTTTTGAAATCCACAATTCATATATATATATATATATAGGCACTTTTTAATATTTTTATTTTATCTTCTGAAAATAATGTAAAAAGTGAATTCTACAACATTCTTTGTTGTATGCGTCAATATCTATAAACGAGACTGCTTCTATAACGATTGACAGCATACAATTTACCTACTATTAAACCTTATAGGATTACCACCGGTTAGGTTATCCTCTTACTTCCTCACCCCATTTAATAATATACCATATAATTATAATAATATATATCTTTGTGCGTACTTTGTATTTTGTATACAGTAAAGTATATAAATAAACAATTATTAAGTTTTCAAACTTTTGTGTCATTAAAAAATAAAAAAAATAAATATTAATGATTAAGCTAATTACTAATAATTTTTATTTAGTTTAATTTATATATACATAAAATAATCAGTACCTTTATACTTTTATAATTTATACTAATACTATACTCGCGTGTTACTTTATTTAAACATACCTAATAACAATTGGTGATTGTTTAAAATTATAATTAACAAATACTTGTTTTAAAATATTTATTTTTGCATGCATATAATTATTTTCTGATTATTCTTATAGATATGAATATAATGAAACTTAATCCCATTGTAAATCAAATATACCTAATTCGAAAATTCATTTAAGTTTAACCAAGCTCGAGTATACTGTCGAGTTGTTTAAAAATAAAATATCGATTAGCTGAAATTTATATATATATTTGTAACTGTAGTATATACATGTAACATTTTAGGGATATAAAAAAATTTCCCTTTTTGAATCGTAGAACTTTTCATGATGCAGAAGTCCGAGACCTCGGCATGTAATCCCATGACAAGGGAATACGTATATATACGTGTATATACCTTTTCGCTGTTCCTATACGTATATAATGTATATATTATGGGTACTTATATAATATACTCTATCGTATACGTACATTCTTACTACAACTACTACTCATACACAGACACACAATATTTATATGCATATAAATTACGGTATCTCTGTATTGTGCACGAAGAGATGTTTATAAACGTATATATATATGTATGTATTTAGGCCGGATGGTGGTGCGACGTGTACGTTTCGTTGTTAGAGTGGAAGGGGTGTGTTCTGGAAAACGGGTAGGTTCGCGATTTATTAGCAGACCGGCCATTATTCACAACGGGGGCGAGGAGTGGGTAACGAGATCGTATTGTGTGCAGTGTGAATATAGTATATATATATATATATATTTTTGTGTGAATGCGGATGGGTGTGAGTATGGCGTGCGTACGTGTGTGTGTATGTGTGTGCTAAGGGTTTATTCCCTCGTACAGTTGCGTGTAATAGACGTGTGTTGTGTGTGGGCGCGCGCGGACAACAACGGCATCGGTGACGACTGTAGGCGAAAAGCCCCGGGTAGGCGGCTGGCCTGAGTGACTCGCCGTTGAGATTAATTCCCCCGAAATTGGCCGCTGTACAAGAGAGAATGAGAACCCGCCACCGCATATCTCTTTCACGATGCAGTGCACACAATCGGAATTAAATTGTTCCGGTCCTTCTTCGAGTTTTACCTCGTGTGCTGATGTACAGGCGGCAATCACCACTCGGTCACCGTCATAAATAAGTATAGGAATGAAATATTATTCCGACCAATTTATAGATATAAATTCCATTTATGTAAATAATTTAGAACATATGACGATTAACAATGTTAATATTTATTGAATTGATATTATGTATATAATAAATATATCGTGTGTCGTGTTCGGACGGAAAATGACAACATACTGCACGTACGCGATGGGTGGGTTTTGTTATTTTTGATTTCGTCAACATCCCGTAGTCCAAGAGCCCAAGATGAAGTCATAAATATTAGTCTTTTCATTTAATCTAAAATGAAATATTGCCTGTGAGGTTTTAGCTGCGAAGTTATACTTTAGAACGAGAGGAGGATAAGGCTATCACCTGAACCTCTGCGAAATACAATTTTAATATTTAATATCAATTTATATTAATATACTATAATATATACTTGTTATCAACTTTAACGAGATGCTGATAAGCGCAGATGTCAGACATTATATATTGGTCTACGCATACTGTATTATTCAAGTCTTTCCAGCCGTATCAAATATGTGTAGTTCCATAATTTATTATCATTATCATTTAATACCATTACTAGCATGATATGCCACGATATTTAAAAATAAAAGACTTAATCTGGACTTTTTTACGTAGAATAATAAACCCATTTTGTAGTTTTTAACTTGAATGTATGTACATAAATGATTACTAAATGCAACAGCCGCAGTGTTCTTTGGGTATCAATCATATCGTCCTCGCATAAAGCCCTACAAATATTCAAACAATAACTGCAGGTGTCTATTGAAAACAATCTGTCAATCGCTAATAATTTATGTAAAAGTTAGTAAAAGTTACAAATAATTAATAAGCACATTTTTTCTTTTTGATTATTCAAATGTGCATTATAATATTGCGGTTTGTATGACACTATATATTAAATTATTATTATCATAGGGTCTCGACACTTATACATCATAGTTGTCTTCAGATCCCTTGGAATCGCGCTTAAACCTCATTAACGAGACCTTCCTGAGGGATTCATTTTCTGTGGATACCCATCGAGATTTAAATTTGAATTCATCGTTTAGCATATATTGTTAAAGCCCAGTTCCCAAGAAGCCGGTAGCTTGGTATTATTACAACTTGATATTTGATCAATAATCTCACGTTTTAACAAAGAATTGTATCGCTGATGTGTACACAGATCAATTACATATACTGAATATCTTATTATATACTTTTTATATACATAATTTATATACTATACTTATATATTTATATAATTTATACATATGAAATATTTAAACTGTTTATATTCATTCCAATCAATAATCTATTAAATCTACAGAGGACTGAACAATTTAAAAGGTTAACTTAGATAAACGTCAACTCTAAACATTAAAATGGGATATCTTCTGTCTATATTTTTAAAATTTCGATAGATATATGTTTGATTTTTAATTGCCATTTTTAAGTATCAAATTTTCAGTACGCGCGCATACTGAGTGCGCATAACGTTTTATCGTTGTAGAACCTTCGATTGATTTTCTCGTTTTCGCCGTGTGCGTGTGGTGTTTAATATAAACATTATACAATATGACCAATTCGTCGTATCGGATAATTGGTATAATATGTATATATGCGTACACGTGCGCGTGCTGCGAATAGCCGTCTCCGAAGTCGAGGATGAAGTTGTCCGGAAGTTGATACTGGTGTTCTAATTCGAAGTATATCATGTGTTAACACATACATTGGATGTGGCTCATCCCCACGATATTGTTCCCCCTTGACGTACGATGCAATGCCGATGATTGATTGCCACAGGTCCGTCTCATCCGTAGGCCATCTTAGCTCTTCTACTCCACGTATCTCGTACCCATCCCCCCAACTATACAATGATCGGTTCGGTCCGCGGGGTTAAAGTTTTGTGCGTGTGTGTTTGTGTGTGTTTGTGTGTATTTGTGTGTATTTGTGTGTGTGCGTATGCGTGCGTGTGTATAAGTGTGAAGGATCACGTATTGGTGTACGGTGTGCATATAGCGTGTCTGTGCCGGTAGCGGATAAAAAATTAACTGCTCCACTTGTCCCATGAATATTTTACGGACGTGAAAGCCCACGCGTGGTCCCTCCACACCGCCGCGCCTAGAACGAACGCTAGCGACAAAAATGCTAAGTAATGATTTCCAATGACTGTACACGTATAGATACTTTATTATTTTTACTATTATTATTATTATTATTATTATTATTATTATTATTATTATTATATTATTATTATTATTATTATTATTATTATTATTATTATTATTATTATTATTATTATTATTATTATTATTATTATTATTATTATTATTATTATTATTATATACATTCACGTGTAAAGGTTATGGTTTATATTAAATATAGTACAACTACTATTTTGCTGATAGTTAGGACTAGTCATCTTAATATGAACATGCGTCCGACCGTTAGAATCATACACGAAAGGTTCTATCATTTATTTTCAAAGACTTGTCTTTGATTCATTCGAATTATTTTGCAAATACATTTGCTTTTACCAACTTTAAGTCTTGGAAAGCAAATTTATCAGTTGAACATGTCAATAAAGGATTGTCCGCATTGTTTTATTAGTCAAATTAGTTAAACATTTCTACTCGATGAAATTACTTTGTTATTTTCATTGCAGTAATCTGGCGAATAATACACAAATGTTTGCTTGAAATATAATTATATTTAAAGATTAATAGTGCTTCGATTGCAAATTATTAAACTACTGAGATAATAGTAAATATATATTATGAAAAATGCATTAGATATACTATGCATATTTTTATTTTTGTGGATAAATGTATACGCAGTATATTATGTTGTACTTGAGCAAACACGGGGTACCAGAATAAATTAGTAAGATATACTATGATATAATTTCATATATACATAGCATAATATAAGTGTATGATCATTGACAAAATGTGCCGGAAACCAAATTTTACATTTACACAATATACCCGGGAAATAGTTATAAGATTCGGGAACCGTTTGGAATCATTACTATAAATTGCATTGCACGCAGTACCCATATTGTATATATACTGTATTATAAATTTATAATGCACAATGCTCGCTATCAAAAACACTACCTATATATGTGCTTGTGTATTGTTTTCTTTTTTAATTTTATAATGCGATCAAAATGTATTTGCGTAACTGCATCGACTAGGAGGTGTGGAGGTGTAAATAATTATCGTAGTCATGCTCTGCTAATTACAAATTATAGTTTAGACCTCGGTGAACTCGAATCATAGTTGTATTTACAATTTACATGTATTATGTTTACGCGTTGTGTGAGATTCAGTTAATATAAATAGCTATATTATAGTTTTGTACGCGGCCAATTTTAAGTGTACTAGCCAGTTTTAAAATTATGTAAAATTATTATTATTCACTTGGCAATGTGTATATGTGCGCGCCATTAATGTGGAACAAATAATGTACTTAAAACGTAATAACGTAATTTATAGATATTTATTTTTTTAAATATTCTAGTCGTTTTAAAATTAAATTTCTATTTATATAGTACCATATGGGTTCTAATTATTGAGAGATATATAAATCAGGTAAATGTTTCTGTTCATATTTTAGTGGCACCGATAGCAAATTAGCCAATTAGAAATTCTAATTGTAACGAAAATTATGAACGCTGCATCGCTGCGTGTTTTGAACGGTGTAAGCTAATGTAATTTTAGACGGCGCTACGTTAAATAATATATTCGTTTTCAACATTTATTTGCTAAGGATTTGATGATATTTGTTTTTCGCGAGCCCGCAGATAGCTTGTTGCAATTACCTACTTATTTATTGACGTGTGATCGATTGTTATGCCAATAGGTAGTTGGACTTTTTAGCATGAGGTCGGTGACATTGAAATTCAATAATCCTTTAATATACAATGTACTGTATTTGAAATTAATATAGTGGACACGAATTTCGTATGCGAAAAATGTGTGCTTTAATACATTTTACCATATGTATATTATATAAGTATAGGTAGTCGTGTTTATCGAATAAACGCAAGCGGACATTCTGGCTAGATATTTACCGGCAAGGCGTTATTTTTCCCTTTAATGTAAAAATACTGTTCTATGTACATAACCAAGAGTCCATCGTCTTTTAAGTTTTTTTCCCCGCCCCGCTAGTGAAGTTCATATATAAATAATTCATCCTAAACCAACAATACGGTAAAACGGATACCGTGTAAACAATGAAGTTTGTTTTACCACATCCGACTTCGTGTCCAAAGTAAACAGCAGCAGCAACGATGAACGTTTGGGATAACATAAACATTGCTGAAAGGCGTGGACGACGGGGGCGAACAAAATAAAGAGGACAACGGAGAAAAAAAGGAATAAAAACCTTTATACATATTTAATTAGAGTTAAATATTATTTACAAGAGCGTTAATAACCATTCTTGGACGCGAAATCGCGACGTGTAATTTTGGTAACAGAGGAAGGGAGTGGAGTGGTTATACGGTAACTATACGTGAAGAGAACTCCTATAACGAGCAAGATACAAACGACAGTAAAAATGAGATTAATTAGAAAAATGTTGTGTTGTTTTCGGTTTCCAGTCGAACCATAATACGCGTTTCTTTTTTTTTTTTTTGTTTTTGTATTTATTTAATACAATTTTATTTTATTTCATCCCGTTGTCTTTCAAATTACCCAAATCGACGACGCACTCGTTGCGGAACGGAGTTTTGTGGAGCGTTTGAAACCGGCCGTCTTCTTCCGGTGCGCGTATATATATATATAATAAATTGACCGCCGTTATAACTGTGACATTGAATAATTTAGTTCATTGTTTTTATTGTTGTTGTTGTTTTTTTTTTTTTTTATGCAAATCGACTACACGCGATTTACTCCGAATTACCGCATTTTAATTGTACCGTTCACCGTTGCACACACGTTACACCATGATGGATATCATTGCTGCATATCTATATACATAATACAATACATCTGGTTTATCTATGGAACAAAGCTATAGGTGCATAAATAAGCGGCTTCTATAAACAACGCTAATGTTCATTTCTTCCGAAACACAAATATAATAATATTAGATTTTTATTAAATTGGGTAAAATCGTTGTAGGTATACCGATCGAAATAACATTGTTACCGTTGAAAATATCATACTTCATAGCTTTATTGTCTATATTTAGGTATTATTATTCCTTCGACTTGTTTTGTATATTATTTTTACATCATATGTACATTATGATCCAGATACGGATAAAAAATATTACGGTGAATTCATCAAAACAATATTATATTAAAAATGAAACATCGCATCCTTGGGACAGATATTATGCTATATTTAATATTTATAAGTGTGTATAAAATACGCTGTGGACTACTGTATAGCTACGCGTATGTATGTATTGTTTATTGACAATTTATTTTGTTTTTTCTACCACAAATATACTTCCAGTAGAATGATTTCGTTTGATAAATATTGTATTTTCACTCGATTTAGTGAAAACTCGTTGTGTACACCGTTTTAAATTGGAAATGACGTATAGTAATATTGTAAAAATAAAACACGTGCATTTAATAAAGACTTAGCCCTTGATTTTAGTGTATAAAAAATTAATTACATTTTTATAATTTATATATAGATATATGTATTAGTAAATCATTGACGTTGTTATAATAATACACATCATAATATATCATCTACGGACTACGGTTAATTTTGTGCGTATACTTTGAAATTATAAATATACAATCGTTAGTAAAAACTGTTCGTTCAGTTTCCCAAAACGGTTTGATCAAAAAATTACAGATCTCACGGGATATATACATTGGTTTGAGGATCTTATTTGTTTCGAGGGATTGCAGAGTAAAATTTTCAAAATTCCTATACGTAATCGACGAAATATAAACAAATACAGTGTGTCGATGTATGTATTATGTATTATGCATGTATACATCATATAATTATACGTGTAATATAATATTAATTATTCGCTATTACGAGCGCTACGTATGCATGCGAGTCGCAGAGATGCGGATTATTTTTAATTATACATACTATAATGGTCCTTTGTGCCGTGTCACAGTACCGCGTATTGTTATTTTAATAGCAGCGACCAACTATATAATATTATATTGTATACGCCACCGTTATGGAAACAGTTGACTATATAATATATCCACACACGCACTCGGCTTATGCAATATAGTAATATATTCCAACGAATTGGGTGGTTTGAAAAATAATTTTCCGAGCAATATATTATACACACACACACACACACACATTTTATGCAAGTCGCTTTTACTGAAAACTGTATAAAATTCATCAATCGCATTCTTGGAATTTCCAACAGTATCGTTTGTTTTTGTGAAATATCCATACAATACATATTTTGTATAATCTTCCACGCACAATAAATTATAATGCATACGTATATATGTGTTTGCGGTATAGTATATAGTTTACTAAATAGGTACGCGTATAGTGATAATAATAATATAATATAAAGGCATGGGCACGCGCCGTGTATAATGAAACCCATCTCACGTGCACGGCAGTTTGTCAACGGAGACTGTACGGCTGCGCAGACGAGAAATAATCATTGTGCATTTTTTCCGTCATGACGGTGATGTATATAAATCGCGTGAGCTCCGCGCGTGCTGGACAGTAATCAACTTAATTATTGTCAAACCGTCTTTGTTAACATAACAATGCCTTGGGTGTTTTTCAAACGCTCAATTTTACTGGTCCATGATTTTACTTTGAATATTTGTGACCTTTGAAATTTAAATGTCAGTTTATCAATAGTGTTATGTGAAGCAAATTTGCTGCCGATTTTTTCAAGTGAACTTAATATCGCCACGATATCTCAAATATTTCGCAGTGAAAAATTCAAGAATGTTTCCTAATTATTATTATTGTATGATGAATAAAAAAAAAAAAAAATAGACTTCAACTTTTTACGCAAAAATTATTCAATTGTGACCGAATTTCCATTCGATTTCATCAGTACCGTTTCAATTATATATATTCTTATAGATAGAGTACAAGGCTAGTGAACTTTTATTCTCAAGTCACTTGCCAACATTTTGTGATGACCATTTTTAACACGATTCTCTTACCAAAAAATGCATATTTATGTTACTATTTTACTATTTGAAAACAACACAAATTTAAAATTTTCTTTTAAATCCCTTATTGATTACGTTGGAAATAAAATGTTCACGCGGGTTATTGAGATTTAGCCAACTCATCATGGCGGTGCAGCCACCGCTGTAAAAATACAACAAAATCAAAACAAATATACCTTAAACGATATAAGCTTCTCTGTTACGGATGACGTTATACATGTTAACATTATATGTATTATATTGTATGGTAGTGCCACTCTTAATGCCACTCGCTCTGTATATAATACGCGTATATACTCGTTAACCGTTGTACTACAAATGTGTGTGTGTGTTCATACACATCCGTCGTCGCAATCGTTTCTCACGCTAAGCGACATTCGTTTGCTAACCGTCCGTGACAGGTATTCCATTCCGCGCGCGCTAAAGTTTTCGACGACGACGTCCGGAAGCCGCGTCCGAATGCTTACAAACTACTCGAAAATTGAAACGGTTTCTGCAGTACAGCGCTTTCAACACACGCACACGTACATACGATAAGTGTGACGATAGTCCAACTTGTGTGTGTGTGTGTGTGTATATATATGTATATACTATTCACCACTCGAGAAAACGATGGCTTTCATCCATAATTCATAGATTTATTATTAGTTATTGCATTTCTTTCTCTCTCTCTCTCTCTCTCTCTCTCTCTCTCTATTATATACTTATATATACTATGTTCGTCCAATAATATTTTTCATCCCTTTTTGTACACACACACACACACATATACTTACACGTATACATACACATACACACACATTCATAAATATATACTCATATACACTGTTGTCGCCCGTCGCCCTCAAAAAGACTCGCGTATAACACACAGTTCTCGCTGCCACCGCCGCGCCGCCGTTAGATTCTTGTCGTTTTATTTTCCTCTCCGAATAATATCGTATCTTTGCCGTCTCGCCTAGAGTAACTGTAATAATAATAATAATAATAATAATGTAACGGAGGGCAACTGCGTATACCAAACATACCCGCCATCCGTGCACGGCACACCCCCAAGAGACGTGTAGCATGACTATACGTCGTACCGCACACAATTATTATTTATGTAAATAATATTTACATGTATATGTAAGATGACGCTTAACGATTATACATTATATAGACATTCAAACGTTATTGTCGCGTTGTCTCAGTCGGCAGTGCTGGTGACGAGTGAAAAAATAAGGAAAAACAAATAATAATAATGCTTAGAGCTCTGTTCTTAGGTTGTGATGTATAAGGAAATAAGACGTAGGGAACAAATTTTAATTCTCCGGTCCCCATTGTTTCTTTTCGCTCAGTGGTTTCAGTTCCTCCATCTCCCTCTATCTGCCTTTCCCGGTTTGTCTCCATAATGACGTCTGCCGATAAGATTTAATAATAACTTTTTTCCTCTTTTTACGTTATCAACATTTGAAAAAAACTCAACGACCAAAAAAAAAAGTTCTTTTTAATCTTCTTCTCATTCTTTCTTCGATTGTCTCGCAGAAAAATTTAAATATAAATGATTCCATTACGAACCCTCTCAATGAGCACCACTGTATACTTTCACTTTCACATTGTATCTTAACCGTAATAATAAACTGCAGTGTAATCATTTGAATTGACGGTAGTATCATCGTTTTTGTTTTTCAAAGGAACGGTTGCTGAAGTTTTCTGCAAAGTGGTAAGAGCTACAGTTCTTGTAAAATATAATGTTGAAATGTGTAAATACGATTGTCACTGAATTATTTGTCGTGCAAACGGGTTTCATTGAAATTCAGTATATATTTCTATTAACATCGACACTTGTATATTATATGAAAAAACAATTCTTTTCTCTCAAATCATGTACAATTCGATAAAATGAATTGGCATCAACATTTATCATATATTATGATAATGATTTGATTTGTATTGGATACATTATGTCGTATTTAAAAGTTTTTTTTGCTAAATTAAACGATATTGACATCATAGAGAGTTAAACTCAAGTTCTAGATTAAAATAATTAATAATTAAAATCTTTTTACCTCTATGCATATTGCATAGTAAATACACTAATTATTGCTACGAATCAATAGCTACTTTTGTCTTACCGCACATCGATAAACATAATTTTTGTATTATTATACTTTTTCTTAACTTTTTGGTATCAGTGCGCAGTAAACCACGTTGTATTATAATATTGTAACATAACACAATTTTTTTTTAATTGATATTTACCGGGTTTAAAAGATATTTCATTCATTTGAAATTTTTTTCGGCAATCGTAATAATTGTTTTCTGATAGTTATGATGTGGGTCCTTATCAACGCATATTATTTTTGTTAACATTCACTCGTTAAAATTTGAACACTGAACGACCTGCATACAGAATTACATAATAATAGGTAGTAATATATTATACGTACTTTATGCGTATTGCTTAGTGGCAACTATAAGTCCGGTCGTTATTACGCGTGTTATAATCATACATGGAAAAGTTCAAAGAATGACGGCATGGGCGTCCCCAAACACTTGTCCCTCCCCCCCTCTAGAATTTTAAATTTGTTTTCTCAAGCATTATGTGTCAAATATTTTAGTATAAAATGTATAAAATAATCTTCACTTATTTTGTTTAAATAATTTTGCCCTTCCCCCTAAAAAAGATTTGGGGACGGTCTTGAACCGCGAGTGTAATATACGAGTAATAAAACATGTCGTTTTTGGACGGTTGCGGTGAATCTATGTGGTCTATTATGAAATTCAAATCGAAGCGAAACGCAGCCATTTTCCATAACGATTTTGAGTTTCCTTACTCCACGATTCGCTATTAACTCAAGTCGCTTTGTACGTGCGCGCGTTAAACTGCAGCGTGAAGTGCGATGGTGACGGCTGATATGTGTCATTTACATCGTTTCTAGTTTATACGATTATGCCTATATACGCAATGTATTATACCGCGGTATATTCACCACCACCTCCGAGGTTACCGCATATGATTACCATATATAATGTGTTACGCTATGTATAATATTTTAGTGCACATGCATATTTATATATATTCGTATGTGTATACCACCGGGTTCGAGAAGGAAACGAAAATTGATTAAAAATGTAATTAAAACGATTACGGACCACCGCCGCCGAGGTTGGCTCTAGGAAATGGAAAAACCCTGGTGCGCGGGCGCTCGCGCGCTTACAGCGGAAGGAGTCGGAACGAGAGAAAGTCTATCGTGACCTCCGGCCGTAAATTCTACCCTTTCACAAGAACGCCTCGCGCGCAAGAACCGCCGCCACCGCTGTGTATTAAATTATTTTGTGTTTTTCCGCCGTCGCCTGCACTACTACCCCCTATCCGCCATGACCGGCGAGCAACGAAGCCCAAGCCACCCCCACCGCTTCTCCCCTCCCTACTCACACACCGCCCCATCGCATTTTCACTCTAATTACACCGCCGTGTGCGCATTTAATAATTATTATCGCGCCCGATGGTGGTAATATGCACACGCACTACTACACTAGGTACGTGTACTGCGGCAATGCGAAAATATAATTAATGTCCGAAACTAAAAAAAAATATATATATATATATATACATAAAAAAAATCTAAAAATGTATATATTATATGTACACATTAGTGTTTCGTGAGAAATTCTCAGATGACAAATAATTAAACCACTACCAACTGTATAATATTATGTGAGTGGGTAAAATCGAGGTATAGCCGTTATATACAATAGCGTAACTGTAGAATTTCGAACCGAATAATAATAAGTCCGTCACTGCTGTATGCAACGTTCGTGTTTTTTTTTTTTTTTATTATTATTATTAAATTATTATATAAAATAATTTTACCTACAATCTATACAAATGAGAATATAATAAGTAAATAATATATGACAACGATACAATATAATATAAAAAATAAATAAATAGTTTGATTAAGTTGTTTGGGTAGATCGTTGAGCAACAATACATTCTATTTAATTTGATTGTTTTTTACCTCACCCTCTCTTTCTAAAGAGAATTTTTTTATGGCAATTTCAAGGTGAGGTCACTCTTGCCTAGAACTTTAGAAATTTCAAACCATTGTTTTCTAATACTGCTTGCGACTATGTATAATATAATTATTAATTATTTGTAACCACTTCAATATACTTTTTTTTTAAATTTCAACATGATGGCGCTGGTGTGTTGGACCTCCGAATAATGTACAACTATAATAGATTAGTGTCACGGTTGCTCTAACCATCCGAATTCCAATTCTAAGTTTATATTGCTTTAATGTTCACCATTTTAGTGTCATACGAACGTAAAACATACGTGTAATAATTATAATAAAGTGTTGTATTTAAATTTGATTTCCGTAGTCCTGTGCACTAGGGTGGTGTGGGTCTTTTTCTGGG
The DNA here is from genome assembly GCA_025469195.1 of Chaitophorus viminalis. NCBI lineage: Eukaryota > Metazoa > Arthropoda > Insecta > Hemiptera > Aphididae > Chaitophorus > Chaitophorus viminalis. Next base: position 225,754 of record JAIPRK010000209.1, read on the forward strand.
GTAGATATTTTTATAAACATAATTTATAGTATTTACTTTAAGTTATTTATTGCGTAAAATGTTTTTCAACATCTCTTCATACATAATATACAATATAATGCAATAATTTATTGAAACATTTTTGGTAATCACATGACATTCAGACATCTGCAGTGACGGCTGATGATTATCTGCGATATGTGTCCACCCCATATGGCTTACACCACCCAATGTTATACATAATAACGTCGAAGAGGCGATTTATATTATGTTTAATACGTTTAAGCACAACAAAAACTTCCATTGTTTGGCTTCACATTCAGTGTTCTTGTTGTTAATGCGTAATCACAAAAATAATGCATTTTATTGTTATTATTATTATTATTATTATTATTGCTATATTTGTTCTACCAAAAGCTGCAGCCGATGTGTTCAAATGTTGAAAGTCGCGATTGATGATTAATCGAGAAACGTGTTTTGTTAAATGTGTATCGAAATATATTATGTTAGCGGACGAGCATCAATCAAGATGACGGTGAACAGTTATTATATATAAAATGACATCAAATTATGAATATCCTGCAGTTATTTATTCCCAACGGTTTTGTAACTTTTCATAGTTCATGCTTAGTGAGATCTTATGGTATTTGAAATCATTTGTCGTCCCCTGAATGCGAAAATAGCACTATATTAAAAAATACGTGTATTTAACAATAATAATAATAACAAACATTTTATAAATATATAAATAAATATATATTTATATATATATAACTTATATATTTATATATGTGTATGTGTATGTGTATCTTTTTAACTAGACTGAAATGAATTATTGCTCTGCTACACCGACACGCAACGTTTACGGTTTATGGTCACCAACAGCAAAATAAATGGCGCACAAAAGTATATAAAACAATTTTTTTATCCTTTTTTCCATCCCCTTATGCGATCTACGCATATAGGCATTGTTGGTGTGTATTTTTTTCGGTCAGTGCATACGCCATGGTGCGTGTGTGCAGTCAGATAAATGTGGTTTTTAGCAAAATATATTTTAACGAATTATAGCCGGACGAAAACAAAACTATACCAACGCTGAATGCGCGCACGGGGGTTGACCAAATTGGAAAATGTAGCAGAAATTATTATTTCTCCCACGTTGGGGCACATCTGACTATTGGAAGATAATATTTCCCGTGGTAAAAAATCGCGCAGATTTACGAAACGACGCACACGTTCATATACGGATAATATTAAATAATACGTGAACAATATTATTATATGTACATAATATCCGCTAAACTGAGAGCACTATAAAACCATAAGCCATGTATTTTTGTATATTTTTATTATTATTATTATTTCTTGACGCTTTTTCCCGAAAACGTAATATAACTCGTGAGTTCCCATGGAAAAGAAATCTTATCGTCATTTTCGCGTTGGGTATAGGTTTAAGAATTTTTTCCCTACATTTTTTTATGACTCCAATTTCAATACTTTTGTTCCTTGTGTTAATAAAAACCGCCACCACCGTCGCCGCGTGCTTGTCATCGTATCATTATCGTCAGTTTCTCTTCCACCCTCGTCAACCATCATCGAAAAAAAAAAGGATTTTCACCGGATATATAGCACGCAGCATCGAGTTTGCGGGCGGGGTGGCGCGGCTGCGAAGACGGTCGAACAGAAGCTCTGGCGTCGTATATATGCGCATTATCCGGCAGATAAAAATTCGTTTCGCGTTGGTCAGGGCACTGGGAGAAGGGATTGATAATAATGGATACGTCGTTGTCGTCAGTGTCGCCAGTCGCCAGTTAGTTGTCGGGTGGGCGAGTGGAGGGGGTGGGTTGGCAAGTCGTAAAATTAAATGAAGAGTCGGCTGTGCGTTATCGTTACTCGATCGGGCAGATATCTTTTGGACCGGAAATCGTGGCTATAAAAATTTATGAGTTATTCTCCTCGCGAGTTCGGGTGTGTATGTGTATATGCGTACCACGACGAGGGACTGAAAGTTCGCCGCTGAAACCCGAAGGCAATGAGTGGTGGCGGCAGCGGCAGTACTTTTATTTCCCGTTCGGTGATGGGACTCGTGAATTTTTATGCTCTTCCAAATGCCACGCTCTCGATCTAAATGACTATTGATAAGCTGCTGTGTGGCGTGGCCGGTTTAGGTCCCGGTTTTATATCTCGCGTTATATATATTATATACGTGTGTAAATATCTGTGTGTGTGTGTGTGTGTGTGTGTGTGTGTGTGTGTGTGTGTGTGTGTGTGTGTGTGTGTGTGTGTGTGTGTGTGTGTGTGTGTGTGTGTGTGTGTGTACACGCCCCCTGAAACTTCACTGTGGCCGCAGTATAGTTTTTGTAAATCAGTCATGTGCACTTCACCTCGGGCACGACAGCGCGCAACCTATAGTTACACGATGCAATATTTTTACGGTTATATATTTTATATATTTTCGCGGACAAACTCGAGATTTTTTTTTTTTTTTTGTTTTGTTTCTATTGCGGAATGATCTACTACTTTGTTCTAAAGTTTTGAATTGTTCTGCGCGAGTTCCGTTTGGACGAATCATCATCAGCCATAGTTGTTGTTGTTATTTGAATCAACAATAACGAATCCCAAATGAGTTTTGAATACGATTAATTATGTTGAATTGTTTAAAGACAGTTCGTTTTAATTCCGAACATTTCACTCAACTTTGCACGACTCGGACAAACACCAGGCAAACTTTGTTGTATCGTCAATTTATATTAAATGTACGCTTACAACCTATTTACTTTGATACGCGTCGCGTTATATTAATATAACCGTTTCTATTGAAGACCCTCTTTTCCCTGCTTGCTTTCTCGGGAAAATATATGGATCGGGTAACACAATGATTCTTCCTAGTAACGTTTATATACCGTTTCTTATCCAATATCCTGCGGTTTAATTGTAATACGTATTTCAGTAAATGCATTTGATTTTCTGGATAGTATGTAATTGCTTTTAATCAAGTGTTTGTTTGTTTGTTTATCTTTGCATATGTCGGTCTATTTGTGGGAAAGCAGATATACAAGTTCGGCCTTCTTTTTTCGCCGCATAGTATAAAGCAAAGAGAATCATAATAATATGCAAATGCAGCTTCTGATATGATGTGTGTAACGAATGGCATTATATTTGTCTGCGTATGCTTTTGAAACGGAGCGCAGCATATATACTACATCTCGTCCGGGACATTCGCTCGATTAGAGGAAACCCTAAATATTTTACCATAAATGGTTTAACAATCCAGAAACTTTTCAATGTAAAGGGTTGAACTTAAAGTGAAACGGGATCAAAATCTGTACGTTGTATGTTTTTTTTTTTTTTTTTTTCATTGATTTGAATCTACTTGGAAGGCAATTTATTTCCATAGTGGGTACCAACGAAATGATATCAGAAGAAAACGGTTTACAAAGTTTAACGATTTGAACTGATCTACGGGAATACGTGCGCGTATTACTATATCAATAATATTCAATTTATATATACATAACGAGTGAAGCTTAGATATTTAAATTTAATCTATAGCCTTAAAATATACACACGTACAGTGTTCGAATGCTAATAGACGTTTATATTCATTCAAAACAGCAGCGAGTTTCATCGAAGTTTATGCAGATGTTTGAAGTATATGTAATTTATATAATTTAGGTAGATTTCAGCAAATAAACTATAACTTCATTGTATCCTCACGGAAGTATACTGCTAGACAACGCGTACCTATATTATTATCGGAGCCGTAAGAGAAATTGTATTAAAAACCTCCCAAGGTGTGTCCATCACCATTTAAACCAGAGATTTATTATCTAGAGAATTTTGTATCGAACCTCGCCTTCCTCATTTCACTTAAGTTGTAAAACACCTGACGGCAGCATCGTGTTTGAATATGCAGTCTGCATTCGAAAAGCCCTTTTCATCCCGAGGAGGGTTTCCCGCTACACGCAGTCCTGAAAATATTTACGGTCGTCCTCCGGACCAGTAAATCTCTTTTAATCGAGAGAACCATAGTGTCGTGCACACAGAAAAACTGCTGGGCCCGCCCGGACCCGGGATAATTTGTATCCTACAGCAATAAAGATAAATCCGAGATACCTCACCTCCCTGTCGTTGGATTTTCCCTTTGCTCGGGATGTGTGTCGCCTATGTAATACTGCACATCTCGCCGTGTCGCTCTCGACCCAACCCAGTAGCCACGAGGTTTAGTGAAATAAGGCACTTTGGGTCACTTAAAAAATGTGGGGATGAAGTATAAAGGTCGGTTGTAAATCACTTAGTACGTGGGCAGGAAGGAGTTATAGGAGGAAAATAAAAGGGAAAAATCAAATGATTTATTTACGCGTGTGATTGAACAACGCGTCTTATTTTTCGTATCGGTTGTACATCCAATATCTATTCGGAAACAATATGTATATGACCTAACACCTGTAAATACAACTGATACATGCAACATTAAAACATGTCCAAATCAACCAACTAAATAATTTTTTCTTTTACGTAATTCAATGCAAATACGGAATCCTGGTAACAACAACATGTGATCAACTGCATTGGCTTGAACGTTTCTAGACGTTTAGTAGTCCATCGACAATTTGTAGATGTCATAAATAAAAAATGACATTATTTGAGATATTTTAAGTTTTGAAACATTTGTTGAAAAAAGTTATTTATAATACGATTGATTGTAATCTAATTAAATTCTATGTATCTTTTAATTATAATTATTGTAAATATATAAGCAGAATTATACTGTCATAATATTTGATATTTTGTTGTATGCGATGAAAAGATAAAATATAGTGCAAAAACTAATTTAATTATGGTGATGTGCTATTTATTTTATTAAACAAAGCCATGATTTGAGTTTTAATAATGAAATTGTTTAATAATAATATTCGATACATTTTCTCAACTTTGTCTCTGCTTTGCTTCTAATTAAAATACCGTCGACATAATTTGATCGAAAAAAATGACAAATAGTGTAAAAATATTCAAAGAATTCCAATTAAAGGTCGAGAAGCATTTATTTTTGTTTTAAATTATGTCATAAAAATATATAATTTAAGGACACATTTTCTCAGTTATTTTGTCGGGTTTTTTCCTTTGCATAATAATTCTCATGGTCGTAAATCTGACATTTTGTCTTAGTACCCGGATTTTGAGATTTATGAGATCAGGCGTTTACCTAGTAAATTGGAATTGCTACTACCTAATAGTACTTTTATCTCAGAATGCAAGTATAATAGTTCATAGATCAAATCATTTCGGTATCTATTTGGTAAGTTAGATTTTTACATGACTTTCAGTAAAGTTTACCTCTCGATGGATCCAAGTATGGGGTCGCATGTTAAAGTGTGTATGTGTGTGTGTGTGTGTTTGTTGTTATTTCATTTTTCCGGTTTCGATATTTAAAGAGGACCTTCTATGTACAAACATCATTAATTACTGTGTAACACGCGACCCTCCCAAGAGGTTATTAATTTTTATTTTCTTCAATGGTTTTCCGTAATCAGCTAGGAGTGGTAAGCGGGCAGGGGTTTGTTAATTTATGTTGATTTTTGTTTCGCATTACCCTAGTCTAATGGAAGCAATTAGTGTGTACGAAAAATGAATAAGATATAATAATTTAGCTTGGTCACGAATCGCAAGGGAAAATGTTTGTTGTAATAAAATCTAAAAACACCGTTCTTTAGATTTGTTGATTAACCAAAAATCACACAGTATATTAAAATCATTGTTAATTTTATTGAATACTACAATTTTCAAAAATTAATTTTAAAAATATTTTAATTTTTTCTCGATATAATTAACAAATCTATTTGTATCTTAGATTTTATACTTCAATATTGAAATTTTTAAGTAAATATTAAGACTTTTGTAATTATTTAAATTTAATAGCTTACGCATAACCATTATAACATGACACTACGTCATCATAGCATATTTCAATCGCTTTATAGTTTTATTTTTAATGTACCAAAGTTTTTATTCGTGTGATATAATGTGTGCTTTATACGTGGAAGTAGTTATAAAACCAACAAGACGTATTTCTATTACTACATACCAATTTTATGGAAACCATCCGTATAAGGTAAAGTGACCTTATTATTGTTTCAAATCATGAATATAATTTCAGACAATTTAACCACCGACGCCTGGCCGTGTCCACATCGAGCGAGTGCTTAATATTTTCCACACTCCCTGCGCGTGTGTACCTACCTATGTAAATATAAACTATTTAATATTATATTTACTATATTATGATCATATCACATCAGGTCAATTGCCCCACACCGAGCCTCGTGTCTCGGCACTCTCTTGTATTTATTTCACAATCAGCTATAAAACCTAAACTATAAAATAAAAATAAAATAATTGTACCTTTTAACATTTACAGCGTCGATTGCACGTGATCTAATGTTTATAACGTTAGTATCATCACTGTATATATTTATATATAATCGAACGGCACACAACCGAGTGTATGTGTGTATACTGTTTAGTATATTCATATAGCATATACGTATGCAGTTCGGTCGTGTTTGATAACGTCATCTCGTTTTGCGTTTATGGTCTGGAAAGTGGAAATGATAAATATTTGCGCGTTTTAATCGCACGGCGAAAATCTAATACCCGTCGATGCGCAAATCAAACGGATTTAATTAAACCGGCTGCTGTGCCGTAATATAATTCCGTCTGTGCGTGTGTGTATATTGTGTGTCTAACACGCGCGCACACATACATGCACATGGCAACATTAATGTTAATGATGTGTACACTAGAATAGGATAGTTGATATTGTCTTTCGGTGCATTGCTGCTCGGCGTGTCGTCGTCGTGTCCCACACGCGGGTCACTAGCACTACCGCTGCAATATACTGTGTATCAATGTAATATAACGAGGTCATTTGCGTGTGAGTGTGTGTGCGTGCGCGTGTGTGTGTGTGCGTCTGTGTGTGTGTGTGTATGTGTGTGTGAGTGTGCGCGTACTTGCAAAATGATTCGGCACGTGAGAGCCATCGCGCAGCATATAGGAACAGAGTGACATTACCAATTCACCAACGGGTCAATTAATATATTACTGACCTGTCACCAACTATGCAGCTATATATGGTGTTGAATATACACTTGCACATAATATATAATATTAAATATATACCGAGGGCCTAGTTCATTTAGTGCTTAAAAATTATTAAAAGTACATTATCATCCCGTACCGTGATGATGATACAATATAACAATTATTAATTTTGAAACGAAAACGTGTAGTATATATATACAACCAACGGGAAAACTACAACGTTATATGTGGGTACTGCCTCTTTAACCGCGGTTTTCGAGTCGTGGTATTATAATATGAGGACATAATATTATTTATTAAGCGATATTACGCGACTTGCATCTATTCGTCGAGGCGTTATTGCTTCCGGTGTGTATACGCGTGTATTAAAAATGCATAATACAGTGTTTCGCAAACGCGTTCCTCCGTACTAGGAAATTCGATTTGCGAAAAGACTTTCTACGCATTGTTGTTGAAAACTGTCCTCGATGAAATATTAATACACAAGCACCCGCGTATCTCATCATTCATCATTATTGGTGGTCGGTACACCGTAGGTTTCTAATATCGGTAGTACTATAACAGTATATAACCTATATCTAATAATACAGATATACACATTACGATATTATTATAATAACCGACATTTTATCAAGGTTTGGCTAATCCGTCGGCCATCATTCATTCGGTGAATACGTTTTGTTGTAATAAATTCGCGTGTACATCGGCTAGGAGATTTATGGTCGACCTAAAGGCAGTGACAATTCCGTCCAGCGATTGACGGGGTAAACTTTTCCAAGCGATGCTCTCTCTACCTCCTACTGCTACCCCGCACATTTCCGCTTTACGACCTTTTAAACTAAAATTAAATTAAATTTGTCGTGCATGTATTTTTCTTTTTTCTCGTTTTTCTCCTCTACCATCCGATCCTCTAGAATTTCATTATTTCAGAACGATGAGGGTAAAATAATAATAATAATAATAATAATGATAATACTGTACATGCGATAGGAAGCGAGTTTTCACGGTCGTCAGAAGACCTGTCAACCGTTGTCAGAGCACGGGTTTCCGTCCGGGTGTGTAGACGAGAATAAAAACTAACGCCGGTAAAAGGACCGACGCGACGATGACGAATTTAATGAAACAATTACAGCCGTAAAAAAAAGAAATACACCTGGGAAGTAAAGAAGCGATAGGAGTGGTCTGCGAAAGACAATGTTTTGAAAGGACAATTGTTATAATGTTTTTATTTTATTTTGAATATTCGATTACACAAGAATGTATATAATAATGTATTAGCTTACACTTAACATTACATAATAATCATATTATTTATACTCGTTGTTAATTAAGTGTACAAAGTAGTTGTTGGGAACTGTGTATAGGGTGCATGTTCTGTACCATCGTGTTATATACGTTCTCATTTAAATTTTGCATCTTAACGTTCTCTTTTGAGCTATGCTGTTGCTCGCGTTTGGGAACTTCCATATTTGTCTTACATCTATATTAGCTTTAGCCGTTATTGCTTATGAAGCGTTCAACTATGATTTGGTACCTGATGTAAGGAAAATGTACTGGTATAGTATATTTATCGCATTATGCAGGTGTTCGAGGCATATTCAAAAGATATGAATGATTGATAATCGCGCGTAATTCGTTTGAATATACAGTCGTTTGTTTATTAAAAATTATTTTATTCCCCTAAAATTTTACCATCCTATTACCACTTTCCTCCTCGTTACTACAATAATTTTCATATGTCGTTTTCAATTCATAATAATATGTACCTATTGATTGCTTTGAACTTTGATATTGAATTTATCGAATCCATGTATATTGCTGAAAAAGGTCATTCTTGTTTGTAATTTTCCTTGTTGCTTATTTATCTTCTATGTTAACGGGCGAACGACTTATACTTTGTCGTTTACTATTATCGTGAAAGATGACATATACTCAATAACGTTGATTGTTGTCAATATAAGTGAATATTTTAGGACTTTCCCCGGTACTAGTTATGTTCTCTGTCACTTCACTATGATATTTTGTTTAGTGGTAACGTATCGATTTTCATTTTCACCCTCATTAATTAAGTAGGTATTGTTAATTTAATTATGATTGGTTTAGATAATTATGTATAATATATTCACCACAAATTTGACGCATCGATAAATTTTCTGATTGTGTTATTCAAACGCCATCTCGGTCGTTTTGAGTATGGAATAGTCACCTCTTCTACTAGCGATAAAAATGCAATTTGTGATCACCAAAAACGTGCTATGCAGTCCAAGTGATTTTATGATTAGTTTTGAAAGTTTATCTACAATAAGTGCTCGTATATTATTATATTTGAATTTTTTAGTACAATCGCTGATACGTGTTTGGTATTAGGATGTGTTATTCATTTGATTTGTGTAAGTTTTTGGGTATACTATTAGGATCCAGTTTATTTCAAGTGGACTGATTAAATAAAATAAAAGAAGACGTTTATAATAATTGAAATTTGAAAATTAAATTAGAAATTTATTTATTTTTTCGGTTTCAAATTGAATAGTCTCATTCGTAACGTCAAGATTGAAATGGTTTTAATATGCATTATTCTTTCCTTCATTTTATTGGTGGACAGGTTTTTGTTATTACGGTCTATTCGTTATTTTAATGTATTTAATCTGTCGTTGACAGTACCAGTAAATATTTAAAATGTAACTACGTATATTTTTCTAACTTAATATTTTAAGTAATATTCTGTATAATTAAAGTTTTGAGTTCCTCGTCAAAATGACAATAAATCTGAGTAAATATTAAAAATGCGTACGCATAGGCTTTTATACATTTTATATATACATTATATATATATGAGTTCATTATTATTGAGTTTCGCTTGTGGATGAATTGGGATAAATCGCTTACCCGGTGGTTATTAAATTTAGCATATTGTTTCGGCCTGTCAGCAATTTAGTCCTACCCCATTAATAATTAGGATCACTCACAGAAACAAACTACCGTCGACAAGGAACGCAATGTATACTTCCTTTTGACACATTGATCGACATACCCAAGAGACTAAGTTTAGCTGATTTTACGGTTCACGAGTTTCAGTAAAACAGCAAGTACAATGTATAATGTATGGTACATAATAATAAGAAGCCAATTCCAAAGTATTTGTATACATAATTAATAATTGTTAAAACATATGCTTAATCGAACTAAAGATTATTTTTAGTTTTTTTCTAAATACGAATGCGAGTTAACATATTTTTCATTTTCTTGTGAATTTCGGACTGCAACACAAGAATTGTCTAGTCAACTGTAAACTTTTCTAAATAATTTTTGATGAATTACCTTACAGCAAAATCTTATAAAACCAATCTGTCAATGACTTTTATCGTTGAACAAGCCACAGTAGTACAATTAATATTTTCCTCTCTATTAAGTAATAACATTAACAATTTTATATAACACATTATGTACCTATTCAAACAATTAAAACACTATTTATTTTTATAAAAACTCTTAAAAATTTTCTTTTCTACTGTAGCCATTATTTGCATATGATTTTTCTGGTTTGTGGGCTTACTTTAGAAGAATTGTTGGGGGTTAAGCTCGTGGATGTAGTGTATGTGTGAAAGTATGGAAACCATGTGGTCACCCATCTGACTTCTAGCAGCTCCAAATGATGAAGTAATAACAGTATCTACTTAACCATCTTAACTAATCAGATAACATGTCGAACAATTATTAAGGCCTAACTTTTATGCATATGCAGGTATAAGATTATGACTAAAACTTAATTTAATAAATCTATCTATTATGTCTCTGCTATGGCATCTGCTTAGATATTTCCTAACATAGTTAGTTTTAGTGGGTTTTCTAGGGACGAACTGTCTGAATAAATTTGTGTATGAAATTAATAGATTATACCAAATCGATTCCTCAAATGTAAAAGAGACACAACCTACTAATACTATATGTCCAGTGTTGACTAACTTACTGATCGGATTTGGATATTTGCATGTAGGTATTAATATTAGGTATAATATGATAGATGTAATGTATATTATATATCTATATAATTAAATAAGTAAATTCCTTGCATACATTTTTCTGTCTTCAACGGTTTAATATGAACATAAGGTATATATGTGTATATTTTCATTTTCAAATTATTTTCGTTAACGTATAATGTTGAAAAATATTTTAAGTCACCCTTGAATAATGTTGTATGATATAGGCTTTATTTTCTTGTAGGTACGTAAATGCGGATAGTATTGAATTTTACATTACCTAATTCATATAATATACCTATATAAATTTGAAATTATTCTCTTATTATAAATACCGAGTAGTGAAATTATTGATTTAAAATATCAATAAGCTTCTTATTGTAATTAACATCAAAGTAAACAACTTTCATAGTATAGCCTTATAGTTAAAATTAATTTAGTTTATTTTATAAAATGTTTTAAATGCGCGTTCGTGCAACTCAATTTTAGCTCAAAATATTTATAAAAGGTTATATTATTAAGAATTATTATAAATAAGTAAGTATTTTGACAAATTCCTACTTCACTGATGAAAGTTTTAAACTGTAAGTCGTTATGCATAATTTAGGTATTTAATTAATTATATTGCCCAACTATAACTTAACTGTAAAATATAGAGTAAAATACAGAATCGTGTATTTTATAACCTAATTTATGTCGTCCATTAAACAATATCAATAAATGTATTTTTAAACGTTATTTATTATTATAATTTTTTCTTTATTTTTCGTTCAACTCGCGTCTGAAAATACCACAAAGTCACGCGAATGGCGCATTAACTCGTTGTATATGCATATTATTACCCGAAAGTTGTAGGTGCACACAACTTGTCCTTTATAAAATTATGATTTGGCCGCGCGCGTGCATAAACGTTGCAATTATTTTAATTTTAAAGCGAAAGTGATGTTATATTACAGCGAATATTACATGAAATCAGGGCATCATCCAGAATGAAACGTAAGTGCCCTAAGCTCATGAAGCTATTGTAGTTTTTTTAGAAGTTCCTAAGAAGACCAACCGTGTTGTGAGATGCATGCGTGTGCATACATATATCTCGCACAACTCTGCCAATAACATTAAAAAAACAACAGATTCGGTTTGGTTTAGTGTGCTCGGTCGTACGTAATATATCGTAGCTTTAGGCGTGTCTGCAGTCGGTTATACGATTATAGTTGCGAATATAACTATATAATATATATATATATATATATATAAATGTTACCGGCAATATGTATACATACATATATATA